>VYZW01062408.1:91491-122000 GCA_013401315.1 Balaeniceps rex
CGGGTGGGGCGCGGTGCCTCCCCCCGCTCCAGCGCGGCGTCGAGCCGAGAGGAGGTTCCTGCTGCCCGGGCACCGACCCTGGCTCCAAACGGCGTTTCCCTCGGCTTCCCGTTCCTTACAGTCGCAATATTTGCCTCGCTCGAGAGTTGTACGCGAAGTGATTTGGGAAGCCCAGTCCACTAGAGGAGAATGCCTGCAGAGAGAGTTCTCTTCGGATGGGTCGTGTTTGCTTTCAAGCATGAAAGCTGGAGTTTTACGTGGGGTGTGCAAACTAAAAGTGTGGTTGAGGAGCCCTAATCCTGCTTCGGCAGGGTGACCAGAGTTGTGTGGGCAAACTTCTGAAGCAGATGGGGGATGTGAGCCACTTTTTTGTTTCTAAACCTGAAACAAAGTATGAATATAATTTTTACCATGTTTATTAATTCACGTAATTCTGCCTCAGAATGGAGACAGAATCTAGTTGGGTAGAATTCAGTTAGTTTAGTTCACATGTTATTCTGATGTATGCACTTGATGTAGAACTTACTTATAACATCTATACTATCCCTACAAAACATCAAAATAAGTAAAATCAGAGTGTGCAGCAACAGTCAAATACCTGATTATGATTACACGTGAAATAGCATACAAGTAAATTATAAACTCCATTTACCGCTTCTTTATCAGGTGGGCATATTGTTTTTCTCTTGTAACTTGTATATTTGTGGTTGCTGCTCTTCCTACAAGCTATTATTTTAGTACATAAAATTAAATTTTTTCTATATGTTATGGTAGTGCATAAAATGCTCAGTGTTAGTCATAGTTCAGAACTGAGCTGTGTGGAATTTCAGTTTATGGAAATCTTAATGGATGCAGCAATGATATTTTTTTCTTTTCTGTTTAAGATAATGGAAATTGTAAATAAAACTTTTAAATAAGATTTGCATATTTATAGAATATACTGATTGCATTAAACCGATGAAACTTGTTTGCTTCAGAATCCAAAAAAATTCATTGCAAGTACACGCAGGCCATACTTTGTTGTGTTTCAAAATCCTCGATGTTCCATAGTATTGTATGGTTTAGCTCTGATACATTTGAACCCTCTAATGCTACAGTGTGGAAACGGGAGTCTCGTCTAGTGGAAAGAACTTTTTACAACCAATGTTTATTCACTTGATCTTTTTTTTTTCCTTTTTGTCCCCTCCCTCTTTATTTCTATTCCTCATGCTTTTTCAGCACAAAAGAATTCAATCTCACTTTTCCAGCTCTAAAATGGGAGTACTGGTTCTTTCCTATGACGTGTCAAAAAAATGAAAACATACCAATTGTGAAATATTTCAGTTAGCGTGGCAATGAGAATGATAAAGTGCAGTTAATTCAATTTTATTTGGAAGAACTTCTGACAGTAGAAAGAAAATGGTAACTCCCAGGTAGTATGGGAATGACCATTGACAGTGGGGAGTATTGCTGCAGCGATACCAGATATGTTCCTGGTGACCACAGTGTATTTCTCTGTGATCTGGGAGGCTTAGGAGTTTGGATGTAATTCCTAGCAGCAGCTGGGGACATGTATTCACGCTCTAGCGCATGTAAGCTAATTAACTTTCAGAGCTCTGGGGAGTGGTGCATTGTCTTTGCTGGGGTCAGCGTGGGTCTGATGTGTCCAAACGCAGTGCGCACAGCTGGGCCAGGCTGTGCCTGGCTGGAGCCAGCGGCTGGGTCTTCGTCTTCACCCCTGTCCCAGGAGCAAGAGCGCGGGCAGCACCAGAAGCAGTTGTGCTTTTGTACTTTGTTGGAACAGAGCTCGTTCCAGCTCGTTACCACGCACAAGCGGCTCTGTTGTTAATTTGACACTGTCTCAAAAACCTTCTGAGGCTGAGGGCTTGAGCTGCCTCTGTAGCTGATAGTGGAGATTTGACAGTTTATCCAAAGCGCGTGTGTGTACTCTGATAAAAACCCTCAGTTATATGACAGGAGAGGAAGTATATCAGTATTTAACCCAGGAGATGTCTCTGTGTTTTTGTTACTAGTCTTTGTCTTTATAAGGTATTTCTTTAATTGCACAATGTGATTTCATACCTAATCCTGCCCTGCAGTTAAAATGCTAACTTTAGCAAAATTATTAATATAATTTCTATGAAGAAATATTTCATTGTCTCACAAAGATGAAGCATTCTTACATAAGTACCTACTGGATAATGGGTAATAATAAGTACCCCACTCCTGACAACCTCTTGCATTCCTTTCTCCACTTTTACTCAGCAAGAACAGGTATTTGGTGTATGTCTTTGAATGAGAATGATTTGATGAAACCCATCAATAAAAGGAAAGAGAAAAAAAAAAAGCATTGGTACCTTTTCACTCTGAAGTTGTCAAGACTCAGATGACAAGACATGCATCATCTCTCATACAAAAGGTGACTCTCTGGCTTGTGGCAGCGTGCTGTTTGGCATTTCTTTTGATGAGTTGAAAAGGCAGGCCATGCAGACACCCGTCCTGAGTCAGACTGTTGGTGATTTGCCTTGACTAAGGATTTAATTGTATCTGTGCAGATTTCATAACTATTTTAGTGAAGTGATATATGCAGTTCTTTTGTTTTGAAGGACAAAATAATAATGCAATGTTGTATTTAATACACTGTGAGATACATATTTCTGCTGTTATCTAAAATATTGGCTGCATGTTTGAAATAGATATTATTTTTCCTTCAGAATAACTGTGATTGGATTAAAACACATGTAGTGCCTTCCTTATAGCTTTTGTTGTACGTAAGTACACTTTTCTTTCATTAAGCTGCTGTAATGAATAGGTATGAAAAATAAGGTTGCACGCATGGATTAAAAAAAAATCAAGAACAGTTGAGTAAGTTTAGAGATGAAAATGTAAAATTGTCCATTTTATTAAATGTGTTCTTCCTTAAGTAGAACAGAATTATATCTGGATAGCTCTGCTGTCTTCAGAAATGTACTCTATTTTCTATGGCCTGAAGCATCGCTTTAAAATATGAATATAGAACAACATTCTGGTGTTATGATCTGAGCAACTGAGAGAAGCTGAGAGGAGTAATCTAAATCTGTATGAAGCTGACCTCTGTTATTTCAAGGAACGCGGTAAACTGGAAGCCAACCAGCCTAGTGGAATGGGGCATTGCCTTTCATTTTCTATAAAATTACAGAAATGCCTTTAAAAGATTTATAGTAATGTTCTTAATGGTTGGGGTTTTTTAAACGGAGAAGTATTACATTAGAAAAATAGGAATTACAAGTTTTACCATGCAACTTCCACTCTGGTTTTGAGGAAAAGAGGGCATTTGACTTTATGCTAAGAAAAGGGGTTATGAAAAACTGTTTAGTTGCTGTGAGTTTACACTCAATTTAAATTTAATTTTAAAGCATCTAATTCTTGGTCCACTTAATATAATGGATTAGAGAAGAGTGAAGGCTTAGAAAGCATTAGAGCATTAGAAATTTTGGTATTTTGGTACAGAAGGCGGCACTAAATGTAGGTAATGTGTAGAGAGTACCTGGGTTTTTTACTTGTTGCATGGTTTGTCAACATCCTATTACTAGTTTTGGAAAATGTTTAGACTGGGAATAATAAAGTTGTTTTCACACGTACAATTGCAAAGGGATTTTACAGAGGCAAAGAAATTTTGACTAGCCTGTGTTTCTAAGATGAGGTGAAGAGAGTGCTACTTTGCATTACAGTATCATTGTTACGCTGAAATTGCAGACGACAAGAACCTGTGTTTATTTTGAAATCACGTACTGTGTACAGTTTGCCAATAGCTTAATTGGTTTGGAGGCAAGTGTTGCCGGATTATATTTTTGAAAATGGCACATTGACTTTTGTCATTTGTTTTGTTTTGGCTAAGAAAATTTTCTTGAATTTGATTTTTGTTTTGTAGCAGTGAAGATAGTTAACTTCCTTTACTTGGATCTGTGTTTGCACAGAAGAAACCACACTTACGGCTGTTTAGAGAAAGAAATGGTTTAGTATGCTAACTCAATTTAGCACCTGAAAACAGCATGACATTTCCCAGTCTTGCATCATTGCTGCTAAAATTATATGGAGAAGCTTTGTATATCATGAATAAAAGTTAAATAAGACTTTTTGCTATGATGGGAAAATAGTAAAACTTTAGTTTTATAAGTGAATTGGGTTTGTGTAAGGTGGGACATAGTGAAATGTTTGTTTGTAGAGGCTTCTTTGCTGTCAGATGTGTTTAAAAAACAGAGGTTATCGCAGACATTTGAAAGCGTCCAAAGCTGTGCCTGTTTGGATGTGACACAGAAGTTCCACTTTCATCTTTCTCAGCCTCTTGGTGGTTATTTTATGTTCTATCTTTAGTGGTTAAATTGTAAGACCTGCAGATGCAGCAGGAGATTACAAGTGTTTCCTTGCAACAGGTGTCATATTAGAAGTTGATTAGGGAGAATTTAAAAATAAAGGCAAGCAAAATGCATGTTAAAGTAAACAAAATAGGATGAGTTGAGAGAGAGGTAAGGAAAGAGAAAGAAATCAAATTCCAGAGATCTGCAAGATGGAAGTTTTGTGGGGTTTATTTCTAAACCTCAAAAAATTAAAAAAAAAAAAAAAAAAGTGGGAAGGTAATGGGCTAAGCCTGGGTAGAGTGGCCTCTTGTATGTGAAGGCGGTTGCCACCTTGCTGTTCATAGCTTACAGGTTCAGAATCGTATGCACTTGAATAACAGCAGAATCATCTCAACCTTTAGGAGGTTGCTATAGCCTGACAACCTGTGTGCACAGTAGGAAGTGGATGGTTCAGAGCTTTACTTAAGTAGAGGTGGTAAATCATCAAAGATGTAGAGGTTAAAGTAAATTATGGAGCTCACATTTATGAATTTTTTTTTTAAGGAAGGCCAGCATCACCAAGGAATGAATTGTTAGTCAGAGTAGCTGTATATAGAGTTTATTAATGCCTAGCAGTACAATCTCTGAAATTAACTCATCTATCTAGAAAGTAGCTGCTTACACAGTATTAGTTTGTACCTTTCCTTATGGTCTTATCAGGGGAAAAGGAAAAAAGAAAAACCCATGACAGCTGAATAATAAACAAGTGCATTAGCTCAGCTGTTACAGCACACTAGGGCTCTGACTTCTAGTTTGGAACATGTTGATGCTTGGCCAGTCTGGTATAGGCTGAAGAGTGTTTGTGCTAATCTATGCAGCCTAATCTATGTATTTCATTGAATTAATATTTAAACTTAATAGTTGAAAATAAGACTTGAAAGCAAGTCTTGCTTAGCTTTTATTACTTGGGCATTTGTTGGTAGACACACTCACAAAGTTCTCTTTTTCTGTTGGGGAAACTATAGCTATGTCTAGTAAAATAGAGTACTCTGATCACAGTTTTTAAACCAGTAAACTTTTCTGGCTTTATCACACCACCACAGATACAGTTAAGAATGTTGGCTATATATGTTTTATACATATAGTTATATGTGCGCATATATATATGCACATTATTGATGGACTATGCAGAGCTTCTCAACTCCAAGTTCTTGTGCTAAAACAGGTGAGGTTGTTCTGAACTGAAAATTGCTGTTGTTGTCTGGCTTGTTTCTGATGCTGTTAAGTGAAGTACCTTGAGGGTGTTTTCTTGAGGATGTGTGTTGGTTAAGTAGTAATTGACAGAATGCTTTAATTGGCATTTGAATTATATGGGGTAAAACTTCTCTAGTCTTTGAGTGAATACTTTGATTTCTGAGTTAAGGCCTGTTAATGTTTAGAGTTTGTGAAGCAGAACATTCTTTTTTCTAGAGTTGTTCTGTGGATAAATTGGGAACTGATGGTTTGAGTCCAATCTGGGACTTTGAAGGTAGATAAGAGTGTGTTGTCGATATTATATTTAAAGTACCCGATTGCTACTAAATTGACTTTTTATTTTTCTTTTTTCTTTCTTTTTTGCAGGCTGGAGCTCTTGATTTATTGAAGGAGCTTAAGAATATTCCCATGACCCTTGAGTTGTTACAGGTATGATTTTCTTATTGTTGTTATCTTGCAAATATTAACTCCATAATGATGAAGCTGAAGCGAGCAAATCTGGAAGAAGGTTGCACTATTAAAGTAGTCCTGTGTAGAAACTCTTTGGAAGAATTTCCAGTGTTACTATAGGATAACTATCTTATTTCACCCTGATTTAGGTCACTTACCTTAAGTGTTTTCTTCCAGTAGCAAGCTCTTAAAGCTCATCTTTCTAAGTTGAAAATAGTGAATTTTGTCATGGACAAAGGGGAAGAGCTGCTTATAAACTTACCATACATATAATCTTGGGTTCTTACTAACACAAATGTGATGTGTTTCCTTCCTTCTGAAGGAGAATACACCCAATTACAGCTGATACCTTCTTTTCTTATGTAGTTAGTTCTGGTTTTGGATTTTAAGTGAGGAGAAGCATAGTTCATGCCTTCAGGCAAGTTGTATTTGACCATTTCCCCCAACCCATATAACTCTGAGTAGTGTATTTCTTAAGTTAATTATACTCCTCCTCCTCCTCCCCTGGGCAGGAGTGATGGTGTGGTACAATCTCTCTCACTTGCATGCATATTCTCTCTAATTTTGCTTATGTCTACATCTCTAACGTAGCATTTTATGTATTATTTATAAATTTTTTCAGAAAGTAACTCAGTGAGCTTTATTTGCATGTCAGGTTTCAGAGTTTTGCCATGTAATTCATCAATGAACAACTTTTGTTTCAAAGTAACTAGATATTTCCTATCCCTGAAAATTTTCAAATGGTAGAGGTAAATGTAAGACCTGATTTGCTGTGATAGGCAATTAAATTGGAAGAGACTGATAATTAACTTTTTTCTACATGACAAGTAATGGTCACAGATACAGAATTAGCTGTAAAGTTCAAATCTTAAGTGTCAGTAGCAATGTCGTTCTTGATGATGCATCCTATATATTTGCAGAATGTATTTAGTACGTTATTACTAATACTGCTTGTGACAGAAAATAGGAATTTGAAAGTGTCACCTTCATGCATGAATGAGCATGGCTGATATGACACTGCAACCTTCTCCCCCTATGTCTGACCTCCTTTCTTAAGAAAAACCCAAAACAAAACCCCACCAAAAAAACCCCCCTCAAGCCCCACACAAAACAACAAAATCCAGAAAAACTCTGTGTTAACCTGATTCTTTTGAGTTTCTTTGTGCAGTATTTGTGTAATAATGGTTTTTGGCTTTGAAATGAAAAATCTCTGCAAGTGCTCTAGAAATTCTGTAAATGCTGCTATGCAAACCTGTTCTGCTTAGTGTGAAGAATGAGACTAGAAGGAGAAGCTTTACATAGAACAGCAGAATGATTTCACCCTTGAACCATGAGGATGTGAAGAATGTACAAGTAGATAACTTACTCTTTTTTTAGTTGCAATGAAAACCTTAGTAATGTTTTCAACAGTGGAGGACTGTTGCTAAGTACAAACAAACACAACTGTTTGCCTTCTAGGGCACTTGTGTGACCCTGACTTAATTTATATAGGGTTGCATATTAATTCTCTCCAGTTTTCTATCCTACTTGAAATGAACTTTTTTATTCCCATCCATATGACAGGTACCTGCTTTTAGAGTGAAATAATATTTGCAGTAAAAGATTGGTTTTAATCTGTATTGGGGCAGGCACCATATGAGTTTGTAAAGATTATTTCGCTGTGTTACAGTAGGTCTAAAGGGATCAGGTATTTTAGCATACTCTTGCGTAGTAGATTAGTTAAGAAGTTTTTCTTAAGTATCCACTGCTGTATTCAAAACAGTTCCACTGCAGAAGATTGCATTTAGCAACATGTTTAGACTCAAATTGACATTATTTTTGCTGAGAGTTTTATAAATATGTAAAATCTGCTGTAAATTTTCTATGTTAGTCTCCCAAATTTGCTTAAGCAATGGAGGAGGACTCAGAGCAACAGTTGAAATGCAAAGTAATCATATGCATCGCTCTGGTAGTGGATCATTAGTGTGCTAATGTCAAGAAGGGTGATGATCATGAGAAAGTGGGAGCACTAACTTCCTCTATCTAGATTGAGATATCTATTGATGTGTTTGAACTGATGAAACGCAGGACACACATGAAAAGCATGCTTCCACACCCATTTTTAAGCAGTTTTGAAAGCTGGCTACATTGAGAAAAGCACTGCTAGCTGATATCATAGAATCATAGAATGCTTTGGGTTGGAAGGGACCTTTAGAGGTCATCTAGTCCAACCCCAATGATAGTTTCATTATTCCTGTGTAATAAGAGAAGGGACGATTTTTCCTGTAACATGACTGTTGCTTCAGTCTGAGCTGCCGAGGTCCTCAGAACAACTTACAAGTATGTGGAATAGAAGGTGCATGTCAGTAGCCTGGACTTGTGCTTGTGTCTTTCTCGCCTGATTTTTGTCACAGAAAACTGAAGTCGTTACAATAATACGACTGTGTCATATCTAGCGAGTTTTATGTAAGCAAGCTGATTGTTGCTTAGTTAGTCAGGGAGCCAGTAGCCTTCCTCACACGTGATTTATCCAGTGGTCAGAACTGCAAATCTGTTTAGCAGCCGCACAGTATTAAAGGCATCGTGTCCCTGGTGCTAATTGTGGGTAGCGCGCAGCTAAATGGTGAGCGAGACAGACAGTCTTTATTTTAACAAACAGGTTTTACTGGAAATTACACACACATATGCAGAACTAGGCTGTGATGTACAGTCCTTATTAATGACTTCTTGCCAGTTCATTGGCGAGCTGGGGAGACCTGGGAACCCGGCGGGGGTTATTCTTCAGGGGTTGATTTGGCTCTGCTTTTGTCCAGGTGCTCACCAATTCTCTGTACTCATACTCTCTTACAATTTAAAGTTGGTAGTGCCTGTGCTTGCTTCAGTGGTTGCTTTTCTTCCCCAACTATGGTTTTGGCAGCTACTCTTCTCATTTGTTTTGGTTTAGAGAAGAGTAGCTGCCACCATATGCTTTGTTTTGGGTTCAGTCATAGGTTACTTATGCTAACTGTTGCTCATACCAACTGAAGGCTGCTTGGCCTACAGCTTGAGTGCTTCAGGGGTGAAAACATGTCTTATGCTGTCTCTGAGCCTCTTTACTCTCAGAAGGCAGATGAAAAGTGCTCTAGGATTTGAAGTGGGGAAGAGTGTTCTGTTAAAAATGCATTTTGGACAGGGTGAGGAAGGTTTGCATATACCTGCACATTTAACAAACTGTCACAGAGATAAAGCAATTCCCCGGGTTACACTGGGCTAGGCAAAAATACCGGAGTTTTCCACTTAAAATGGCTCTCACAAGAACAGCTCTGTAGGCTGGAAGACTGAGGAAATTTCAAATGCTGACAGCTGGTTTGTCATTAAAGCAGAGTCATTTTGAGAATATAACACTGATCTTTTGTGATTACCTGTGTCCGTTTGCAGGCAAATAAATTGGTAGATCATTCCTTCCCCTCTCTTCAGGAGAGGCCACATCAAGTGCTCTGTAAAAGCAAACAAATGAACTATGTTTATATACTGTCTTAAGAAAGCCAGCAGTTTAGACAGTTGCCATAATCTGTTTCTCTTGTGTGATCAGAGGAAGAAACTGATTTATCAAAGTAATTTTGAGTTTTACTTGAGTCTTTGAGTTTAGTTACAGGTGAGTAACCACCTGTTCTCTTTAATTCAAAATACATGTTCAGAGCTGATGCTCAGACCTGAGGTTGTTTGATGTGTTTCCTTTGCTGAAATAGCTACTGAATATTTCAGTACATTTCCAGTCATTTAGCACATCCATGGTGCCCCAAAAAGTGTTGTGTGGGTTGTAAGGAGTAATTTACAGGAACAAATCATTTCCATTTTTAGCGATCCACAAAGATTTAAATTTTCCTTTAAAGGAGAAGGAAATTTATGATGAACTACTGCAAAAGTAAGTAGAATAATTTCTATTTAGTGAGTCCTGTAAATAGTAAATGCTACAAAACCAAGCATCTTAAGAACAATTTAAAGAATTTAGTCATCAATCAAAATATGAAATGATAATAAAATACTTATTTGTATTGTTAAACACTTATCTCATGAAACTAAAAGTGTGGAAATGGTCTACTTGTTAGATTAACGCGTTAGTCAGAAGTCTTCTAAAATGAAACTTCTGTTGCTGTTGAGCTAAATTTATGTCTTCATCTTCTGAGTCTTAAAAGGAGTAGATTGTAAATTAATCTCCTCTTCACTCTATAGGTGGCAGTAGTGCCAAAGGTTTAAAAGCTGTCACTGTCTTGGCCTTTCAGAGGGGTAGGCTAGTCTTACTGCTTCTGTCTAAAAGCAGAACCCTCTGTGCTTAAGATTTTTAAAGAATTTCAGTATTGCCAGAATTATTAGGAATCTAAAACATGGTCGCTCGTAATTGATACTACAGCTTCTTCCACAGCCACTAAATGGGAATTCTAAGAGTATGAAGTCACTGAAGCAGTTGGTAAGCTTCTGATCATGCCAAAATATAAATACAGTCATTGCTTCACAGAAAAATAAGGTTTTGAGGCTAGAACCTTTACTAAAAATTTCATATAAAGATGTATATACAATTTTCACATTGTTAGGTGTTTTAAATGTCATACTTAGTTTAGGTAAGTTGTTCTGCAGAGCTTTTTGAAATGGCTTGGGAGCAAAAATCTTCTGACTGACTCCTCTTAACCCTCCTGCCCTCCCCCCCAAACTTCTGTGAGGCTTGCAGAATTTCATCCTGATATTCTTAAAAAAAACCCCCACAAAACCAAAAACAAAGAAAAAAAGATACTTTTAACAAATAATGTCAAAGTACAACTTTATATATGTTTACTTGTTAAATTATCTTCAAGCCACCTTTTATAGTGTATATTTTTATTTCTCTTGTAGTCTACCAGAATTGGAATGTCAGTGAATGCGATACGCAAGCAAAGCACAGATGAAGAAGTTACATCTTTAGCAAAATCTCTTATCAAGTCTTGGAAGAAACTGTTAGGTATGGTGACACAAACTTTTTTTTCCCTGCTCATGCATGTTTTAACTGTATGCAGTCTTGATGCAAATCCTTGACACTGCCTTGCTTTAGATATATTTGTGCTCCTGTGTAAGTATTGAAACTTTCTGCACTGATGTAGTTGTTTTTTACTCTTTGACTATCACCAGTGCATTACTGTGAAAGTGTATTCAGAGGAAAAAGTTAATGTATTTTTATTGGGGCTGGCAAGCAGTAGGAAGTCAGCTTCTGTGATATGACTCATTTCTGAAGTCCCATTGCCTGCTGTTGAGCTAGAGTGACTGTACTGCAGTACTAAGCACTGACGAACCTGTTCTTGACTATTTCCTTTGTCAAATATAACAGGTACTCTGAAGAACTTGTGTATAATCTCTCATGAGAGTGTGGAGGCTTTGAAGTTTGGTTATAAAGTGGTTTGTGGAGAGAAAAAACTGGTAAAAAATTGACATTAAAAATCTGTTAGAACTTAGAGGTAGTGAGAAATAGATCTGCACTTCCTAAAACCTTCATAGTTATAAACAACTTACTAATTAGTTAATACTTTTTGTTTAATTTCCCTTAAAGCAGTGAACACAGTTAATGAAACCTTTCTGTTAGCAGGGTTTTATTCAAGGGTATTTTGTAGTAAATGTATTTGAAAACACTCAAATTTCGAACTGTGTCCAGATATTTTTGTTCATACACTGTGCTGTTTCTATTTTATTTCTTTGTATCCCATTTTAGGTAAACTAAGATTTAGGAAGCTTAAAATTTTGAAATAGAAAACAATTTACGTTATTTTCTACTGATTTAAATACTTACCATTCTGTCTAGAAAAACATGCTAAATACCAGGAGGTGTTAGAGTCCCCTGCCATTTGAAGTCAGCCTCATTTTTATCAATTATGAAGTATTTTATCAGATACTTTATTACTGTCTTGTAAGTGGTGTAGAAATGACTTTGTATCCATCTGACAGTATATGCATGTAGGAATGGACAATATGTGACAGCTTTCAACTTCTATATTCTAGTAAGAAGCAACAAACTCTACAGCAGACATTTTTTTAACCTACCTTTAGAAAGTTAGATAATACTAATTAGGTTAGGTTTAGTAATTAAATTTAGATAATACTGGATATGCTGATAAAATACTTCTTAAATCATTTATTATAAATTAACTGCATACTTTATAAAGGATCTGATTAGAGTTCACTGGTAAATAGTGCAAATTATGTACTTTTTATGTTTAGATTTCCACTTAGAACTTGAAGCCCAACTGTATTATATCCAGTGCATAAAAGTGGTAAGATACATAAGTGGAGAAATGTACTTGCATATTAACTTGAGTTGCTCTAAAGACTTCTAAAAGCAGCAGCTGGATTGAGTGACCTAGCTCTCAAGTTATTAATTTAAGTTAAAAAAAGTCCTATCAAAGTTTTGGGGTTTTTTTTCCTCTAAATTTGAAATTTTTTGATACTGCAACTTAGTTTAGGCAGCAAAGTAGAGGAAAGACTCTTTTTTTCCCCCGGAATTCTCAGCTTTTGGGAGTGCCCTCAGATACTGTTTTCTGGGGGGGGCTAACCGTCCTGGGTATTGCTGTCCTTTGAGCAAAGGAATTCCTATTTATTTGTTGAGACAGTAAAAGTAGTCTTCTGTCTCTCTTTTTTTTTTTTTTTAACCACAATATCTTGAGTCAGTCAAACTTGTCTTAATATTTTGTTACTTACAGCTGACTGATCTTTAAGCGTTCAAACGTTGTGAAACACAGGGAGTGTTATTCCTGCCTGAGGACCAGAGGACGTTCATGCTGTAGAAGTCTGGAATAAGGCTGTGGTGCCTGATGGTCACGGCAGGTCAATCTGGGTGTAGGCTGCTGCTGCTGAAGGGGGTGGTCCTGGCTTCCCTTCTGCACACGTGCCTCCTTGCTCCCTCCTACCAGTAGTGATCAAGTGGCTATCCAGGAGGCCAGAGCTGGGAACCGACCAGTTGGAAACCAATCGTTTTGTTCATTTCTTCTGGCTTAGATTTCAACTGTATCAGTTTCTTGATCCAGACTGTTTGCAGTTACTGTTTCCTGCACAGGGATTGCAGCAGTAACATCCAGCTGGGGAAAGGTGGACCTTCCCTTTTTCATGGCTTGCCACATTCAAATTGTTTTAAGACAGGTGGGAGACTCTACTGAAGGCTGCTTACATCAGGTGAAGTCAAACATGTGAGGAACTGGAAAGTAAATAGCAAATATTTGACATTAATCAGAACTGAATACTTTCTTCTTGAGGCAGTGGGTATGTGACCTTTGTTCATGCTCTAATTTTTGTTACAGGGCAGATACTACTGCGTGTACATTATTGTGCCAGGTCTAGTACAGTTGTGGTTGTGCACTTATTATATAAAATCAAATTATTCCTTAAAATACAGCACTCCTTGTATTCAAAACTTACGTAGTTAAATTTTCCTTGATCGTAATGTAGACCATATAATAAAGCGTAGTAGGGCAAATGTTTCACCTTCATTTCACTGCTCAGTAATTCATTAGAACTTAAAATCTCATGACTGTGGAAGATAGGGTATCTGGGCTGTACAAAGTATGGGTGGGAATCTTACAAAGTACTCTTATTCTGTTTTATCATTAGTTTTGACTTTCTCAGAAGAATACGAAATACCATATGTTGAGCTGCTTGAGAAATGAGTTTCGATTATGCTGTTTATAGTGCATGTAAAATGGTATGGATCAAAGATGGCAACAGAAGCGGACAGCTGTTAATCGTACCAAGCATTGTACTCAGAGATCTGAAGTCTTTGTGAGTTATTTTTATAAATGACATTTTGAATTTAGGCAAGAATCGTTGACTGTTCAGGCTGCATGTACTGTCTAAGTTGAATGCTATTGGAACTTACGTTTTAAGAATGCATGGGAAACATGAAAAGAAATCAAAGTAAGGTTGTGAATCGCCAGATGTTTATGGCTTGACCAGAGCCATGCCAGGTTACACGTGGTTTTTCAGGTGGTCAGAAGCTGCTCAGCAGAGGGCTTGCAAGCGTTGTCAGAAGTGACTCACTGAGTGAGCTACAGTGGAAGATCACTTTCAGATTCTGCTGTAAGAACGTTAAACCACACAGCTGAGTTGGTCACAATTTACATTAGGAAGCAAATTCTGCTCTCAGAGTAAAATATTGTTCAGTTACAACACAGGATATGCAAAGCATGATTGTTTTGCTAAGTAGCTGAGTATATAGAGTATGCTACGCAGATAATGAATCTATGCATACCCATTTAGGTTATGAGGAGTGTTCCTTTATATTAAAAAAGCAACAACAAAAAATTCTTTAGGGAATTTTAACATTCTCTGTCACAAATAATTACTTACTGAACTCTACAAGTATACAGTGCAAAAGAATGTCCAGACCTCTAACTAAGTAAACTTAACTCTAGTAAGTTTATGTACTGAACTGGAAATGCACAATGATTGGACAATAATCTTAACATGAAGTGCAAGTGTGATCATCTGTTGCCAGTAATAAAAACTAAAAATGGGGCCATGAACATTTTGAAATGCCTATTTCAAAAAAGTGCATGCCTGAGTAGTTTTTATTTTAGAAGAATCTTTAAGTGCTTAATGTTGTCAAGAGACGATAACACCAGTCAGACTTCACAGAAGTGTTTTACTCAGATTACTTTGTTCTTCTATCCTTTCTTATTTTGAACCTGAGTTTGATTCTACTGGAGCAAGCTGGTACAGTCTAGGACTATCTAATGGGTATGTTCATGCTGTCATTAGGTAAAGTTGTTCAAGGACATCTAGTAACCTACTGGCTTTGCTCAAAAAAATTGTTATTGATTAAAGAAGTTCCTAAATTACAGTCTAATAGTGTTAAGAGTATTGTTTACTATTGATAAGAAGAGTACCTGTCTTTATAAGATATCAAGTAGAATTAAGTGCAAAAATAATTTCAGTAGTTTCATTTCCATATCAAGTATGAGCTGTGGAAGTTGCCTCCTGTCAAATGTATATTTGGAACTGTTCCATGTACAATTAGTAGATCTATAATTTGTTAGGATTATCAATGGAGCAGTAATAACACATGATGCAAATTGCATCATACTCTATAGGAGAAAAAACATGTATAGCAAAGACGTTAATGTGTCATGCTCTTTTGTCACTTATGATAAAAAAATCTTTAAAAATGGCAAACAGTTCATGATTGCTCCCTATGCTACTACTATGAAGAAGCTTTTCTGATCTTACCTTCATGTCTTACTGCATCTTGCAGAAGAATTGCTGACAAGTGTAGCTACTTGTGTATCTCAAGATTATTTTGGTCAGGGTCTGGAAAATGGGGCCTAAAGAATTATTAGATATGAGGGTCATTGTTAAATTAATGACTATGCAATATGTTACCTGTTCTCGTATCTCTTTCCTTTAACTTATTTAAACTGAATACTCAGAAAACTTTCCAAGTTTTGGTGGTGATATCTGAATCAGTAACATAAAATAACCCACTAAATTAAATTCTCATGTACTTCCAGGGAATAACTAGCCACCTTTCATTAACATTTCTGAAAAATTCCTTCTTTAAAAATTTTGTAATTTAAAGTTAAATTTATAAATTAATAACATTATATCTTTTTATTTTCTGATTTTTTTTTTCTTGCTACTAGCAAATGTCTTGAGTTCACTTGTAATATAATCAGAAGAATCTATGATGAAGCTATTAATGGCTTCTAACATTCAGATTAATTATGTTATTTCTGGCCATATATTATTACGTTAAAAATTTTGTTCTGGTAACAAAGAGCACTGTTACGTCATGTTTTACCCTGGAGAGATTATTTCACTGGAAAAGGTAGAAGTATCTTTCAAATTAATTGCAAGTCCCAGATAGAAACTGAAATGCAGTAGTCAGAATTTGATAGTCTTATTCCAATGGCTAATAGTCAATTCATGTTACTATCTTGTTCTTTGTATTCTAAAGAAGCATTAATATAAAATAGCTTATCTTATTTAAAAAAAAAAAGCTTAAAGATTTTTTTTATGGCCTTCTGAAGCTGCAGTAGCTAAAACTGTGAAGATACAGTTTTCAGTCCTAAAATTGATGACAATTTCAATTTGTTTCTGAAAAAAAGTTTTGGTAAGTTTTAATAGCTATATTAATTGTGCCTCTTCAAAGTAACTTGTAATTTATATTATGTAAATATTTATGATGTTCTATAGACTTCCTAATGTGAATCACTTGCTCATTGGAATTTGTAAATATCTTCAACAGAAGGGCCACTTTTTCCATCTTACTTTGTCAGAATTTCTGTGTTTGTTTGTAGTTCCCATTAGCTGTTGTTTTTCCTTTGCGTTAGAGTCTGGCTGTTGAATGTAAAATAAGTTAATTAGTAGGGACTTCTAGTTTCTCAAGGATAATTTTTTTCCTTTCCCAAGAGGATAGTTGAAATGCTGTCTAGCAGGCTCTTAATTGCATTCTGTTCTTTTGTCGATACAGTATTTAAATAAAATAAGAAGGCCTTATTAATGTGTGAGTTTAAGAATAAACACTGCTTGATACTGGATCTCCTCTCCTCAGTGCTTTCCAATTTATGATCCATAAGAGTGAATGACTTAAACACTTAGGAGAATATTTTGAGCAAATAGAGAATATTGTTAAGTTTATTTTCAGATTTCTGAAACTGGATTAAACAAAAGTCTCTATAAACTCTTCTCTGTGTGATTAAAGAAACTGTAGTTTTGAAGGCATATTTGCTGAAGATGGTCCAGTTGTCTCAGCTGCTGAAGATGGTATGCATATGGTATGCATACGGTATGCATACCATACCTTGGTATGAGAAATGTTTGCATAGACTGGTCTGCAAGTGTAGGAAGAGCTGTGCTTTTACCTCCTGCTTTATCCCCATGCCTCGTGTATACCCTGCCCTCCATAAGTGAAAGAAACAATTGGGGTATTGGCAGATGTTGTCAGGTGCCTGCCTTCTCTGATGAAATGGTGCTGGGCTAAATGGAAGTGTTTGATAAACGAGGTGCCAGCTATACTATAGCGGTGTATTTGATGCAAAATAAGCAGGAGATACCTAGGTCATCAGCTCTGAATTTGACAACTTGTGTGCTGGAAAAAAATATGGAGGTAAAGGGAATGAAGCAGAGCTCAGCTCTAAGGCAGCCGTGCTGCTTTGCAAAACCTGAGCCGTACACCAAGATACCTGTTTGATCTAGTTTGTCTTAAGGCCCCTGACAAAAATGATCATGTTATTAAAAAATGATGAGGGTAAATGAGATTACATGCATATTTAGAATATTTTTTAAAATTATATATCATGTAAGCATTTGTTGCCGTAGAGAGTAGTCATGTGAATATGCATGTTAAAGATGGGAGTTGTTTTCTTCCTCTGAGTATTGTGCACTTCAGGTATCATAACTTCTGTGATCCATTCAGTTTTATAGCCTCGTTTGCTTTCTTAGTGAAATTACTTTTTTATAAATAATACTTGATTGAATTGATATCTTTATTAGGATTTTTTTGAATAACACCTTTAGCTTATTAAAGACAAGCAGTTCAAGTGCATCATCTACTGTATTTAATTTTCCTTTTTTTTAATGGAGAAATTTAGCAAGGATTGAATACAAAGTTACAAACTGGGTGAGGAAATCACTAAACTTTTAAGCTCTTGAAGGCTGAGAAAATATTCTGGAGGAAGTATCTTTGTGTGCTTGCCTGGTTCCTATACTGTTTTGTAGGCATCTCTCTTCAGGTACAGCTGGAGACAGGATAGTAGATGGGTGCTTGGTCTGATCCAGTACAGCTATGTCTGTGGTCTCCTTTTATGATGATGGTTTTTTAACAAAGTGATATTTGATTTGATAAATTCCTTAACTCAAAAGTTAAGGAAAGGATCAAAATCCTCTTCAGTTTAATATCTTTTCTGTGTGGCTTTAAATGTAAATTGTTCCTATTAAAAATAAGCCAGTACAGTAATTTTCTACTCTCTAGGGGAAAAAAAAAAAAAGCTCAGTGCTTGAATAAGAGACCTGAATTTGTGTGTTCCACACCACCAAGTTCTCCTGAGAAATGTGGGGATGGGGCTCTTCTGGAAATGAGGATACTTTTAGATGCTTAAACAAGGATCTAGATACCTAGTTCAGGACATCTTTGTGGGAAAGACTGAGCCTTATCAGATTTCCCTCCTTTTCTTGATCTGTTTTTAGCTCTTTTTAAAGTTTGCCATATATGCTTATCCCAATAATATAGTCTACAGATTTAGAAGAGTAATGGCAGCTTTATGAGGGCTTAGAGAGAGGAATTCACAAAGTCTAACTCAGTGAGTGACGCCAATCTCGCTAGGCGTTCTCTGTAGGCAGGAGAGAGAGTCAGCCTTTCTAGAGAGCAAATCAAAGCAGGAGCTTGATTTAGCCACTCTGAATTCCTCTTTACAATGGAAGGGTGTATGTTTTCTCGCTAAGCTAAAGTTAAATGTTGTGATTACCCTTTCTAATAAAGGCTTTCGTCTTTATTCTTTATAAAATCATCATTAAACATAGCCTGTATGGGTAAGGCAAATTCAAATATTTTTAAACACTAAGGCAAATAATTTAAGAGCTATCACAGAAAATACTATGTGCGTGTCTGGAAAACTCCTTCGAAAGTATATGAAAATGATCTTTATTATTTTTGGCAACCGTGGTAGCTTTCGCACCACAGTTTCATTTGGTTCAGTCCTTTGGTAGAAATCCTGTGAATATAATTAAAAAGAATTACATGTATTTAGTAGGAGCTTATATTTAAAACATGGAACACAAACTCCGGAGACTCGATGCAGTAGCTTGAGAAGTTATTGTCTACCTCATGCAGCAGAGTGGGCAAAAATAAATCAAAGTAGTCTACATTTTTGTCATGTCTTCACTGCCAGTTTAAGCAGATGCTGAACTTGACTCGAAGGATCTGAAGTGTTGTCATATTTTCCATTTGCTGGGTTGGGGAGGGTGTTGGGGAGTGGAAGGCTGTACTGCAAGAGAAGGTCAAAGCAGAGAGTGGGAGCTGATAGCGTTTCCAGCTGGTTCAGGAGAAATCATCACAGATATTTTACCACTGCTTTAAATCGGTTACTATTTCTGGGTAAAAGGGAGTTTCTCATGTTTTGTATTTCCAGATGGACCTTCAACTGATAAAGATTCTGAAGAAAAGAAAAAGGAGCCTGCATCTTCTTCACAAAACAGCCCTGAAGCAAGAGAAGAAAGGTGTGTAATTCTTCATGACTATACAAATAATCTCACTCAGTATGAGTAAACATTAAACTATTGGTCCAAATTTGTCATATTAGAGACAGCTTCCACATTCTTTTCTGAAATATTTAGAGTTGTACCAGAAATGGTGTGTTGTTAGGGAAGTAAATCCTGCTGCTGCTGACAGTAAAAAAAGATGAAAGCCGCCGGTCAAGGTATGGCCAGACTAGTTATTGTTGACTCCATCTGCCTCATCTGTCAAATACTCCTTCCTCTCTCAATACTAGCAGTGGGCTTTTGAGAACTGTAAAACAACTTTAGTCACAGCTTCGTGGTAATTGCATATGTCAGAGGTTTAGAATACTACTTTTGTCTGTTAGCTTTTACGTTCAATAAACAATCTCATTCTGCACTTTTTTTGGTAAACACAAAATATATGCTACCAGAAAGATGAGCGCATGTTAATGACACTGTAGGAGCTGAAGAACATTTGCAAAATAGTATCTGCAAGCCCGTTTCTTCTATGCATTTCTGGTTTTAGTGAATCTGTTTCCAGCAGCCATTTCAAATTGAAATTTGTCCTGACGCAAGCTGAAAACTCTTTGGTTTACAGTTTGCAAAGCTACATTAATTGCTTGTTTGTGACCATGGTACCACTTCAGTACAGTAAGCAGACTGAATGCGATGCATTCACTGCAGACTGAATGTTAGTGTGATGCATCTTACTGTTTTTTAAAGTAAAGTTCCATGGGGGAAAAAAGAGATTTCATGTTAATGTAGAGAACTGAAAATTAAAACTTATGTGCTACACAATGGAATGAAATACCTGCTGTGTCTGTATTGTGTGGAATACCCTGGTGAATATTCTAAAGACACTTTTAAAATTGTATTGACTCTAGAGCTATAAGTAGCTTTAAAAAGGTGGCCTGTGTTCTTTTTTTGGAATACCATCAAATGGATATAGCAAAAGACCTCTGTTTTGCCCTGGAACAAAGTTATTTCAAGAGGGGGGAAAACATTAATATTAGTTTTCTTTTTGCCTTTTTTTTAGCAGTTCAAGTAGCAATTCCAGCAACAGGAAGGAGGAGGGTAGTGCTCCCTCAAATTCTTTCATCCCTTCTTTTCCCCGGGCTCCAAGCACTTCGGATTCTGTACGAGTGAAATGTAGAGAAATGCTCTCTGCAGCTCTCAGAACAGGAGGTGAGCTTTGTAGACTATATTTTCAAGTTTAACTATTTCCTTCTTCTCTATTTCAGTCCTTCCCACTCTATTTTTCTCCTGCCCCATAGGGTAGAATAAATCCTGTTTATGTCCATTTGTGGGTATATACCCATAGGCCAGTTCACCCACGTTGCAAGTAATGAGTAACCTTGACAGCACGGGCATGTATTGAAATACATTTTTGTTGCTGATGATGCAGGACATTTTGTGGCTTCTGTTCATCTGATATCTTGCCTACAGTGGAACTTCTTTTCGGAAAGGTTATTGCCTCCTTAATGCCTCATTTAAATCCTTTTGTAGAAGCTGCTATTTTTTTGTCTTATCTCTGACTGAGAGTGCCACTATATACATGTCTGCCTTTCTTACACCAGAGGTCCTGTGGGCCTTCAGATTTTGGTTTTTGAAGGCTGCTTTTCTGTTTTGATTTAATCTTGGGAGTTTCATTGAGATACTCGCAATAAGACAGTCTTGCATTGCTCTGTCTTCATGCCTTTTGGGCATCTGTAAATTCCTTGACTGTTTTGGGTTTTTTTCTTTTTCCCCCTCATGTACACTTGGGTGTCTTTAAACTGACAAGTTGAATGATACGCTAGATACGGAGCAAACTCAAAGTTGGACTCCTCAGAATGACCTGAATTTTTTTCTTGTGGGTCCTTCTCTTTTACCAGAACTTACAACCCAGCTCCTGTTCCTCTGTTCTTAGCTTAGTGTAACCTGACCCAGTGTAAGCAGATTTCCAAGTCATCCATTTTTACTCTCTTCACTCTTCTCTTCTTTCTTTTAATTCACATAAATTCAGATACAGACAGTAATCAAAGCTGACTAAAGACCATGAATTTGTGGTCCTCTGGATATGTAGTTCATATACTTCTAAAATAATTTGTGACCAGAAAGTTGCATATAGCATCTTAGTATTCATAATTCTATGTAGTCTTAATTTTAGCTAGTTTTCCAAGAACTCGTTTTGCTGTGTTACTTTCTACAGAACATATAAGCTGATCATCCATGGGTTGAATGCCAATCTCAGAAAATAACCTTATTTTCTGGTTTTGTGGCCTTCTGCATGAGATCGAAGGAGAAATTGTGTTTGGATTGCTCACTGAAGTACACCCAGGTTAAAATGAGAAGGAGGAAAACACATACTGTGTCTAATTTGTCCTAAGCTGTCTTGGAAAGGCGGCTGTCTTTATGAGTAAGGATTTTGGTCAAAAACAGTAAACAATTATCTTGAGACATTTTACGTCAAGTTTTGCATTGTCTCCAAGATTGCTGTGGTTTATTTGTTCTAATTTACATGTTTTATGACACATCTCTGCTTTATTTTTTCAAAAATATCTAATAATATTGTTTCTGTTATTTAATTACTATGTTTCTAATGAAATCTTTCTCTTGCATGCATGCAAAACATTAATTGCTTGTATTGTGTGGACTGAAAGAACGGATGAAACACGATACAAAACGTTTTCTTTTTGTAACAGTCTATTGAAAGCACAGATATGCTGTGGAGATGAGTATTTGCCAAGCCTATTAGAATATTTAAAATTTTTCTGTACAGCAAAGTTTTTTGTTACTACTTGTGTTTGTAACTAGATGTCAGAATTTCTGTTTTTGTGGAAGATTTAGGGTTGTCCTACTTCTTTAAACTTTCCTTGCTCTTCATTTCACTTATTTTTGTTCTTCCAAGTAACATGTTAACAAAATTTTGAAAGGATAAGTAAATTAAACTTTCTTATGCAAAAGGAAAATTCACTGCAGTTGTTTTATAATTTGCTGAGTTTCAGAGTTTCGAATGGGCTGTCAGGGATATAGAACACTGATGAGATTGTCAGGTTGCTAATATTTTAATATTTGTTTTCCTCAGATGATTACATTGCTATTGGTGCTGATGAGGAAGAGCTGGGTTCTCAGATTGAAGAAGATATCCTTTGTTGTACATCTGTGTGCTCTAGAACAAGAGTATTTTTTAAAAGCATTGATAATGTTAAAATTAATTAACTTGATCTATATATTGAATATTTTCTGATTTAATTTCAAACAAAAATAGCAAACTGTGTTCAACACATCAGTGCAGAAATTTAGTGTTTAAAAAACTAGCACAACCTAAATGATTTGCCTTAAAACATGTAGGAATGTGTGTAGGTGAGTGTGTGTGGGTTTTTTTAGTTCAGTATGTTTTCCTTGCAGCAGCAATATTATATCTTACTGAAATTTTGACATAAAATGCCGGGCTCTTCTATGTTATTTTAAAATCTTCTCTTGTTAACAATTTTAATCTTTTTCTACTGTCTTTATTTAATTTTCTGTAAGTTTATTTCTAAATGAATTTGGAATTTTCAAAAGGGGTGTTCTGGCAGCAGTGTTTGAATAGTTACAGAGCAGAAGTCTGGGCTTCTTTTTATTTTTTTTTTTTTTTATGGGGGTATTCTTAAGCATGGAAATAGTCTAAGCTTCCCAATTCTAACTTGCTAATGTCCTTTGGTAATTACAGTAAGCCACCATTTCTGTTACGGAATTTCCTGCTTCTGTTGCAAACCTGTTTTAAATTCTGTTAGTGAGTTGCTAGTGTTTGAGTGTTTGGTTTAGAAATGAATTAATCCTCAGGATGAGGTCAAGGAACTGGACATAAATTTATGGGTGACTTTTCACAATTTCAGCTGAGATCCTACGACCCAAAAATTCATGTTTCGCTGACTATGTGCTAAACTATGATTAGGCTTCAGAAGGACATGAAGTCTGCTGTGTTGAACAGGAAAGTAACTGTTGGTTGGGGTGGGGGGGGGGACTTAGAATCACAGAATCATTTGGTTGGAAAAGACCTTTAGGATCATCGAGTCCAACCATACTTGTCCACTACTAAACCATGTCCCTAAGCGCCTCGTCTGCCCGTCTTTTAGCGAAGTACATTGCTTTAGAAAAGCTGCCCCAAAAAATGAATCCTTTATAGTGCTCTGTTTTACTTGTTAATGTTTGTTCCTTAAATCCAAAGCACCTATTTTTCAAGAATTAAAAAACACTGATATGAAATACAAAAATAGGGTACGAAGTAGAATAGCGAATCTCAAGGATGCAAAGAATCCTAACCTAAGGAAAAATGTGTTGTGTGGGAACATTCCTCCTGACAAGTTTGCCAAAATGACAGCAGAGGTAAGTAAAGCATAAGTTTTGAACTATTTCCCTATTGGACTTATGTCCTGGCCTGTATTTATTAGCCATAAAAATAATTTATGTAAGCTGCCCACACTTTTGAAAGACTGTGGCTTGTTTGTGGCTTGCACAGTCTGAATTACAGGGCTGTGTTGGGGCAGAGGGAAAGAAAGTGGTGTCTTGTTAATGGTTCCTCAATATCTGATTTTGTCTGTCAGAAGGCAGCTAAGCTGTCGCGTGTAAATTTCCTGAAAACACGGTATGTTGTGCCATTTTTAAAAAGCCACATGATGTATCAGTGACAGTTTTTTGAGTTTAGGAAGATGTAAATATGCCTGGCTAGTGATTCCAAGCTGCTTATCCATTCACCTTTCTGGATATGTAAGTGTTAGCCTGTCTTGCCATTTGTTTTTCAAATGCTAACCTCTGCTGTTACACTCCTATGCAAGGTATAGCACTGTGATTTTAAAGATCAGTCCCTCTCCTGTTGGCATTTGCAGTGTTTATTTAAAGCTTATCTAAAATTTGACAGAATTCTTCAAGTGATTTTGAAGAAGACTCTTCACAATAAATAGAAAAAGCCATAAATTATAGGGGAAAGAAGCTAGGAGAATTGCCCTTTAAATCAAATTAAATTTATGTTATTGAAAGAACATTTTGGACACTTGAATAGAAATTTCTGTTCAGATGCTCACTGTCTTTACAAATCAAAATAAATCTACGAAGTTGTCGTGGTTTAGCCCCAGTCGGCAACTGAGCACCACACATCCCTGCTGGGATGGGGGAGAGAATCAGAAGGGCAAAAGAAAACTCGCGGGTTGAGATAAAAACAGTTTAATAATTGAAATAAAATAATAATAATAATGATAGTAATAAAATTGCAATGAAAAGGAGAACGAGAGAGAGAGAAACAAAACCCAGGAAAAAAACCACAAGTGATGCAACCGCTCACCACCCGCCAACCGACACCCAGCCAGTCCCCGAGCAGCGATCGCTCCCCCCGGCCAACTCCCCCCAGTTTATATACTGAGCATGACGTCGTATGGTATGGAATAGCCCTTTGGTCAGTTTGGCTCAACTATCTTGGCTGTGCCCCCTCCCAGTTTCTCGTGCACCTGGCAGAGCATGGGAAGCTGAAAAAGAAAGTCCTTGACTGGTGTAAGCACTACTTAGCAACAACTAAAACATCAGTGTGTTATCAGCATTCTTCTCCTACTAAATCCAAAACACAGCACTATGCCAGCTACTAGGAAGAAAATTAACTCTAACCCAGCCAAAACCAGGACAGAAGTCAAATGAAAAGTTAGATTTGTATGGGAGAGAAAAACGAAAGCACCATTAACATCTGATTTCAGTTTTGTAGTTCTGCTTGTATGTGTTGGATTCTACCCCCCCACAAATCAGGTATAAAGGAGTGTCTTGGAGACTGAAAGAAATTACATTTATGGTCAAGTAATGAAAATCATGATTAGCTTTATTCTAAAGGACAGTTTTTTGGTTTGTTTTTTTTTTTTCCCCCTGTAGCTTTACATAAAGATTAGGGCAAACAGGCTGATAAAGGAATGTGTAAAGAAAAGTAGATTGTATCTTCAGTGCATATTTTGAGGTTTTTTGTTCTACATGTGTGTATGTACATATACACAAACACACATTTTGTGTTGTCCAGTGCCCATTCTTTGTTTTAATTAATGTCTTGGATTAAAATTTTAATGGCTAAAAACCACCTTAGTGTTAAGATTACTTCTAAAGTGAAACAGCATTAATACAAGATCTGCATTCCACATCTACATGGGATGTGGAGGAAAACTTTATTGAAGAAAAATGGAACGACTTGTTTTTGCTGTGCACACTTGATTACATTGTGGAGATCTGCACACTAGAACTGTTTTAAAGGAAAAAGAAAATTGGTGAATCTGAGCTCTTCAGTTAGTGTTTTGAAACTAGGTGTATATGACTTCTGGTAACATATGATAAATTATGGCTATACTGTCTTTCTCAGTACCAATATGTAAATAGTCAAAATAGCATAAATTTTTCCTGTAATAATCTTCTGTAGGTCAATGAGATAATTATGCAGCGATCTAACCTAGGGAGAAGATCTTTTTCCTCCTCTCTAGAGAACTTTCAAGTCCTCTTCTATATTGTCTCCCTAGTACATTTCTGAAATTCAGAAATGCATTTGCATAGAAATGTTTCTAGGTGTTTGATACCGTAACTTTTACTGATTTTTTTTTTTTTTTTCCCCAGCTGGGTAGAAGAGAAAAAAAAAGAACATTTTTAACTTCTTGTAGCTTCTGTGCTGTGAAATATTCCAATTTAAGTCTTGTAAAATTAAAAATGTGTAGAAGTACTTTGCCCTTCGATAGAGTTGTTGTTCGTGGATTCTAAATTAAAAATGGTATGTACTCACACAGTGGTAACAACTTGTTTAAAACAAAAACTCTCTAGTAAACTCTCTGGTCTTTGTCCATAACAGGAAATGGCAAGTGATGAGCTGAAAGAAATGCGCAAAAATCTGACCAAAGAAGCTATTAGAGAGCACCAGATGGCTAAAACAGGAGGTACTCAAACTGATCTGTTTACATGTGGCAAGTGCAAAAAGAAGAACTGCACATACACCCAGGTACATGGTTATTCAGACTCTTCATTTTCCTTTTTCAAAGCTTAAGTCCTATATAAAGATTGTCAGAAAAAAAAGCTTTAATTACAAAATGAACTTTTAAAAAAAATGCTAACAAATTACAAAATATGTGAAGATAGTTGGATCTTCTTAGGTGCGCTTACTGAAAGAATGTTTGTTGTATTAATTTACCAAAGATTTTATGTAAATCCAAGCTGAGTATCTATATAACCTGAAACGTCAGTTTCTTTGCAATTCTGAGTTTTTGCTAATTCTTCTTACTACGTCTTAGTAATACGGTTTTATGTGGAGCAGAGCTAATTGACTGTTTTTAATGTGTGTAAACTTTTCTTTACAGAGGGAATAAATAGCAGAAAATAATGATACATACATACAAAATATATATACATACATATTTTTTACATATATATTAAAAATATACATACTTTTTTTATATATATATAAAACCTACCATTTGACTAACACTAGACCCTGATTTACAGTCATTCCTACAGCCTTTTTCTATTTTAATTAGGAAATATGTGCAAGAAGATGGGCTTTAATTTGTTTAGCAGTGCTTCATGGCATGTGATTTTGATCATAGGATCAGCTGCGTTTGTAATTTAATATTGTATATCAGATGCTTTAAGTAGCAAGCTGTTTTTCAATCATGAGTCTTAAGCCTTTGCATCGGTAATTATATGTAAATCTGTATTGAATGTAGTTTTACTGCAGAATCTTTTCCTAGAAGTATGTGTGCAGTTTCTATGCTGAAATTGATATTTTAGTGCTACTAAATCTGTCAAAACATAAGTTTATGATCACTTTATAGTCTAGACAAAAACCTAGTTTCAATTGATACAGAAAGTTAACTTGTATTTTTATCCAAATGTGTTTCCTTAATGTTAAACTTCTATTTTAAACCTTCACATTGAACACATACTAACAAAAGTTGAAGGTACTAATTTTCCTTTTCCACTCTGGCTTCTTGCCTTTGCCAAAGGTTCAAACCCGCAGTGCTGATGAACCCATGACAACGTTTGTTGTCTGTAATGAATGTGGAAACAGATGGAAGGTAAGACTGTTAGACTGCTCTGCATATTTGATAGCAGACAGCCAGGCTCTGTGCTTTATTTTTGATTTACAGTAAATGACAAATAAGTTTCTGTTGACTTTCGGTGATTTCTTAGTCTATTAACGATATTACATGTTGATATTGCAAAATAGCTTTAGGTTAGAAAAGTATTTTTGCCTGAAGGCGTGAGATCACACAAGCAGGGCGATGGCGAAGGGGGAGAGAAGTCAGGACATCGACTTAGTCCTTGTGACATTTAGTTACGATACTGCTTTGCCATACCAAACAATGGCAAGTTAGTCACTGTGTTTTCTCTTTCTTCACCCAAAGATATTCTAACTATTTTTAATCTCTGCTTCGATGAGTGGAATAGGCCTTTTTAGACCTTTTGTTGTTGTTTTTTCTGGGTTTTTTGCTACTCTGAAAAGAAGGGGGGATAAAAAAGAGGGGACTGCTGCCATATTCCTGTGTCAGGATAAGTGTAGGGCAGTGATAACTTGATTTAAATTTTTTTTTTCAAGTTCAGGAAATGGGAGTTATAAAAGCTTCTGAGGAACACTGGTAGTCTGATAAAGTGGAAAAACAATGGAATGAAGGCCTGTAAAATTTACAACTCAAGATGTGATAGCATGCACTATGAAGCATGATAACCTCATTCTATTATTTTTCTGTGTTAAGAATGCTGCAGCTCTGCAGAACCATGTTGTACAGCATACATTAAGATTACTGCATAAAAAAAAATACTTTATGCATCTTGGTTTACATATCTTATTACTGAATATTGCTCAAAACTATACTCCAAGATATCTAAATAATTTATAAAGCTTAGAAACTGTTTGATGCAGTACCTGGAAAAGTTCATTTGTCCTTAAAACCTTCTGTAAGGTGGCGGTTACAAAAGTGTCCATATAAAGATGCATGAGTGAAGGAATGGTTATGATATAAGCAAATGCTTTAACTGATAATTTCCATATCCTAAGTATGGTATCATATTGCTGTTTCTTTTTGCAAAGATTTAGAAATAAGCTGTATGAAGATCTCATAAAAATTCTTTTCTTTTGACAGTTCTGTTAGAAGAAGAAATTGTCAAGACATCTGGACCAGTATGAAAGAGGATTTTGTAATTAGCTTTAAAAACTAGGCTAAGCATCTAGCTTCCTGCAAATGAAAGGTTTTTGGTTGGTTTTTTTGTTTTGTTTTGTTTTGTTTTTTTTAAAGCAGCATACATGCCTGAAGTTAGCCTTTGTTTTGACACAACCATCATTTCCTTAAATGCCTTCCTATAGCTGATAGTCAGTAGGGCCAGGTTGCTCAATTGTATGGTGAATGTTAAAATATTTTTTCATTTTTATAAGTAAGTTGACATTAAACTTTTACCAATTAAACATTTTGGCAATTGGCTTGTTTTTTTCTAACTGTGTGAATAATGTACTGTATTTTTTGCGGTCTGAAACATACACGCTCCTCCCATATGTATTTTACCTCTCCACATTTGTTCAGTTGTAACAATGGAATTTATTTCTTGCTGCTGTGCTCACTAGTTTTTCAAAGAGAAAAGGTATTTAACTTCGTCTAATTCCATTAAACTCGGTTGTTAACTAAATCACAATTCAGTTAACTCTCTAGTTTTTACGTACTGTTTCTGAATTAGGACTAAATTTGTGGTCATGGGGTTAGGAAATTTTTTAGTGGATATGATGACCTCTTTTGCAATGGTTGGTTAAGTTTGTTTATGTAACCAGCTTTGATCAGTGCAATATATTTTATTGCCCAAAGCATGTATTTTACATTCTATCAGTAGGTATTATTTCTGGGAATGTCTTAAAATAGTCGGTTAAATATGAATTCAGTGTTCAGTTTTGCTTAACATGCTTGACAACCAAGTTTGGTTTAGACTTTGTAAATAAGCAATGGCATTGTGTAGTAGGCTGTCCTAATAACGCCAGCTAACCAATTCATCACATGTAAACTGGCTGAGGAGGTAATATTAAATTCACTTCATATAAATGACATTAATTTTGTTCATGAACTGAATTTTGAGATGTAGAGTATCCGATGTCAATCATAGACCTACAGGTGAGAATAAATTATTAAAGTTATGGTCTGTTCCATATGTGGAATGATATAAATACGGCTTTGTTAGAGCCTGCTTTTTAACAGTGCACATGTTTAGAAGTATTTTCAAATGCGCTTTCAAGGAAAAATATGTCAACATCTTTAGAAGAGATTAAATTCTTTCATTATGCTTAAGTTTATATTATTTAATTTATTGAAGCTTGGGGCTGAGGAGGTCTATCCTGGAAATGTATAAAGGATTCATGAGGGGATAGGAAGAGTATGTGCGGTTCCTGGAGAATATATTCCTTGACTGTAAAGGAAAAACAAGATTTTCTATGCTGAGTAATTTTTTTGTGTGATGGTGGCAATCATAACAAATGAGTTGGAAATAGTATGATGACAGTTGAGCTTTGCAAGACAAGAAGTGTTTGGTAAATACTTTATAGAGCAAACTTTTCCAGTCAGCTTGTGCAAGGAAGGAAAAGTGGCTTTTCTGCTAAAGGAAAAATTATTAAAATAGAAGAAGTTTAGTTACAAACATTTTTTAGGCAGAAAATTGTTCAGCATTTAAAGTTTCTTGCATAACTTTATATAAAAATGTTGTTAACTCAATTTATTTGATATTAATGCCCTAATTCAGAAAACATTCTTTCTACTAACAGAATGGGTTTATTTTTAGGCTGCGTGTAGGTCCTTTGGCAGGATTGTTTCTTAAGAATTACTTAAAGATGCATAATTGATTTTTTTTTTTTCAAGTTGTTTAAGACAGTAACAAACCAATAACAGATGTTTAATGTCAATTGCAGTGCTTTGTTTGGGGACCTTTGTAAAGGAACAAGTCCAAAAAATCCTGTTAAAAATGATTGTAAATTGGATGCCAAGTAGACCTAAATTTCCACTGCTGTTCACAGCATATGTACAGGGCAGGCATGGGTTGGTTTGCATAACCTTCCTCACGCTACATGTCCTTAAATCTTTATGCCCGATTGTGCCCTTAGGAGAATTACCTTTTGAGAAAATACAATAATTGTCTTTCTGTACTTAACGAATTATATCTGGACTTTATTAAAAGAACTAGAACTGCAATAGCGCTTTCTGTGATGTAGGTTATCCAAGTAGGAGTTCAAATAAAACTGTGTTTCACCTAATGTTACCTTATGGCTGGGCAACAGCCTTCACCCTTTCTCTCTTCTGTCCCCGAGGTAAAAAGAACAGTTTCTTTCTC
>VYZW01062414.1:5956-28062 GCA_013401315.1 Balaeniceps rex
ACTTCGGCTCACAAAAAAAAGTATTTTATGTTGGTAAATTCTTTTGCCACAAATTTCAATGGGAAATATTAAATTTGCCTATGGCTATGCAGGAAAACAAAACAAAAAGGAACATTAATGCTAAAAGTATCTTGTACAAAAACTACAATAGCTTTGTTAACTAAGACTGAGCATCATCCTCCCCCACTGTGAGCGTACCAGTTAATCATACTAGGCATTACTCAACTTCATTTGGCATCCGTAAAATTTCAGGTGTAATCCAAATATCAGGGTAGATCTTTCCCTAAGTTGATGAGAGTCTTAATTTTAATACCCTTCTTATTCTTTAATTCAACATAGCCTCTTACAGAACTGGGGAGCACTTAAAAGGTTGGATGTGTTATAAAGACTTGTTTTGAGTACACTGATGTTGATCACTTACAGACAGATTCATACAGCTAGGGAGTCTCTTTTTTAAAAAAAAGAAAAATGGGCTCTTGCCAGTAATGAGTTATAATGAGGATATAGCACTTGTGAGAATAGCCAGTAGAAGTGACTGTAGTTGATGATTTCTCCAGTGACATACCCTGCTCCTTGAAACTCTCACAACCAGACTGCACAAAAAGAATTTGCTTTGCTGCAAACAGTGCTTTTCATTTGTGCTGTGAGCAGTCAAATACATGTGAGCTGTGGTGTTTATTGATCAGCCAAACTGACGAGGCGAGGCTTGAGAATTCTCCCTTCTGGAGTGTTGCCTTACCTGCCTGCAGAATTTTACCATCTGTACAGAGCCTCCCTATCATCTTATAAAATAGTTTAGAGCACATAGTGGGCATATCCTGATTCCAAGAAGTCAGTGGGGGCCAGATCTCATCCAGTCTGTTCATACTAAACCGTCCTGAAAGTTTTATGTGGCCCGTTTCATATTATAATACAGCCACTGGATCTGTCCCTGCCCTTGTAAGGCAGGCAAGTCCTATGAAGTAGGTAACTGATATAAAAAATAAACGCTCTAGCTTTTTAGATCTTACTAAAGATTGGGGATTTTTTTTTTTTATAGCAGAAGAATGTTTCCAGAAATCACAGTTGTTCACAGAAGGGTTACATTCTGCCATCTGTCTTTGTGCAGAAGTCCCATTGGGGTCTCTCAGCAGGCTACTCCCAAAACACAGATGCTTCTGGCAATTCATTCAGCATTTTAGTGCTGCTGGATGCTTCTTACTCTCTAGCTTTTACTGGGAGCTTGTTAAAATACAAATAGAGTTTTTTTGCTAACGCCACGGTGCTGTCTCCAAAGTTACTTAACATAAAAAAGTCTATATAACTACCGCTGGGTGGTGTATGCCTCGTGTAAGTAAAACTCACTGAAGTAAACTATCAGGAATTTTGTATGTGTGGAACTTCAAGATCTAATCCAAAAGCCTGTATGTCTAGGTTTTAATCAGGAAATCTCCCTGGAGTGTATCAAAGGAAGAAACTCAAGGATTTGGCTAGTAAGAAGGTGGGGGTGTATACACATCCATGTCCTTGTAAAATTCAACTTTGAATGAGGGAATACAGTGTGTATTTATACTTTCCTTCTGAGTTCCTGTAAGTTCTCATGCTTTATTGAGAACCACCTATTTTTACAAGCATGGAAAGGCCCTTAGTGTGTCTGCTGGCATCTTCAATTAATCATAGCCAGTCTTAGAAACTAACAGTCCACGTCACCCATGTCGCTTTTTTCAGATGTACAGGGGGATGCCATTTTCTACCACTTCCATGTCCTTGACGCTGTTGTTCAACATTTAAGAGCATTTTTAGAACCTTTGTGCATGTAGATTTTGGAAGGATAACAGAATTTCTTTTTGCTAGATCGCACAAGCTATGCTGACAAGTGTTAAAATACCTTAGTGGCTCAGGACTTAGGGCATTGCAACACGCTTCCTTTTTACTGCCTATTTCATATCAATCTGTTGAAGATACACAAGTTTGTAACCGACATTTGACTATCTTTGTCTAAAGTCAGTTATAGTTAAATTGCTGAGGCTTTCAGAATAAAGAGAAACTGAGGGAGGAAGAAGACAGGAAACCTTTTTCCTTCCACTGATTTACTTTATACATGCCATCCAATTAAAGTTTAATCTGTTTTGGTTTTTTCCCTTTATCTGGTAGCTCCTTATAAATATCAAAAGGCAAACTGTAACCCTATTATGAGCATCTTGTAAAACTTTTTTAAAGAGCAAGTCTGAGCATGCTATACAAGTATAGAAATGCCACCTGATTTTGTTTCTTCAGCTTGCTCGGCAGTCGAGCAAAACTACTTAGATAATGAAATTAAAATTTTCTCCACGTCTGTTAGTACTTTATTTTTATTACATCTTCTGTATGGAGATACGTAAGCCAGCAGTTGTATGAAACCTACTGGATTATTCTTTTGAGGTAGCAAAACTTCCTCTAGTGCTAAAAAGGTTCCCTCCTGCAGTAGCAGTATGGGGGAAAAAAGAAGTTCAAGAATATCTGTGATTTAGGACTGGAAAGATAGCAACGAAATCCAACAATATCCCATAGCTCTGCCTGTTGCCTCATGGTCTTTGCTCTTGTAGGAAAATTTATCTGTAGAGCAAACAAGCTCCCAAGCCCAGTTTGACAGAGAAAAGGGACTGAGTCGGTTTAAAACTCAGTACTTTTAGAGCCTGAATCTCTTACAGGAGTTTCTACTAAACAAAATTTTTTTTTTTTTTGAGAGAGAGAGAGATAAATAAAATTTTTAAGATAGCGTAGAGACAGTTGGTGTAAAGAGAAGGAAGAGAGCTGTTAACCAGTCCCTGGCTGTATTTCCATTCCCCACTTCTCAGCGCAAGGTCTATCCCAGCAATTCTGTCATGACTGGTATGCTGATGGCCATAAATCTATCAAAGCATAGAAAAAGAAAAATAATCTTAATATCTAGATATGATTAAACTTCATTAAGCCAAACACAATCAAGTTGTAAAAATCAGTTTGTCCCCCTATTAGCCACAGCTGATGTGTCTTTGTCCAGCTCAGCTAGCTGATGTCCTCCATGAGAACACCTCCTTAGGAAAAGCCCACTGTTGATGGTTTTGACCATCGGGATTATCCCATCTTTCATTTTATGGTAAAATAAGTCTTTTAAGCACCAGTAAAGGATATTGTGATATTACATCTGTGTTCAGGAATGACATCCTAGGTGTTGACTGAGATGCTTCATACTGTGGTTTGTTCTCTACTGAAGAGCAGGGTAAATGAGTGTTTATAATCTCTGTATCAGTAAGCAGTTCTCAGTCATTCTGTAGACTTTGATAGCATAGGGCCTCTCTACCTTTGCTTGTAAAGGTCTGATTTCACTTTGATGGTATGGAAGAATTGGTGCAAACTTTTCTCTGAAAGGTGCCTCTTGTAGCTGTGGAGTAGGTTAGCTGTTTCCCCACTGCAATTTAGAAGTATTTGAATTAAAAGATGCTAAAGACCCAGGTTTCTCTAGCTGAACTGACACAAGCTAATACATGGAGACTAAACAAATTGCAAGAGTTGCAGACTGTTACCTCCTGTGCCTGAGCTAGCAGCAAATTATAAAGGAAGCAGGTCAGGAAATTAAGTGACCCAAAGGTTGACAGAAAAGAGTTCAAGCACGCTGGGTGTCACACTGTACAATGTGAGATAGGGGAATATATCTCTTTCCCTAAAAATTGCAAGATGACCTGGAGATCTGGCAATGGTGCATATGTACTGAGTGGCATGAATGATGCTGCTGCTACACCTGCACCTGACACTGGAAGCCTGCTGGGTTCATGATGCATTGTGCTGCTGTAGTGTGAATTGCTAGTGTTATTTTTGGGCATGACAAAATAAGGATGGAGGTTATTTTTCAGTACTAACTACTTTCTTCAGCCTGTCTGGGTGGTGAGCAGATAGATTTTCTGACTCCTCTCAAGTTTTGGAGGTGCCAAACTAGACCAAGTGTTTCAGTACCAAGCCCTTTCTAGTATCCTATTAAGTTCCAAGGACGGGTGTAATTCCATGTTAATTCCTAGGGATTTTCTCATCCTGCAGTCCTCTTTTCATAGGAAGCAAGTATTTTATGCTACAAGTGTGAACCATTAGCCTTTATCACCAGGCAACCACATTATCAAGACATACATAACTTACAGAACATGCTTTCTATCTAGCAGTTCTTCTATCTGTATCATTCACCATTCACACAAACAGCTCTCCATCTGCTAGGCAGGGTCTGTTCTTCCTATGTGTGATTTGAAAGCACCCCAGGCACCTGCCCGGCTCGCTGTGGTGTTACTCCATCACAATGTGAAGTCATCGCTGACAACACAGCGTCTTTCAGGGAGATGAAAGGGGGTGGTGGAGTTACACGGTCTTACTGAAAATGTGCCAGACAATCTGAGCTAACTGTAATTATTGTGTGTCATGTTTTTTGTTGCTGAACCGAACTGTGCCGAACTGTGCAGAAGGTGAGGTTTTGTTTGTAACAAGTCTCCTATCTACTGGGCCGGGGGAGAACCCCCAAACTGCACAATGGAGGGCAGAAATCCTGTTCTCACGTTAAAACTGCCCCCAAGAAACCTTTCAGCGGTCCGGCGCTAACTTTTCTAGACGCCGTTTTTCCGCTGAAGTGGTTTTGGTTTGTTTTTTTCCCTCCCCTCTTGATGCCATTTTTTAAGAACGAAAAAAGTGTTAAGCAGGCTGAAGTGGCAGCAGAAAGCAAATACGGCTGTGCGCAAAACTAAGTTAAACTCCGAGGGGAGCACGGGCAGCCCTTACCGTGAAGGCTGTGCCCTGCAGGGTGGGCAGCAGCGGCCCGGGGCCGCGGCGGGTGCCCCGCTCGCCGGGACGGGCCGTGCCGGGCGGCGAAGGGAGGAGCGGGCGAGCGCTGGGGCAGAGCGCCGCTCCTCCCCTCGCCGTCCCGCACCGCTCCCGGGCACGGCGGGGTGAGCCTCGGCTCTCAGCTTTCCCCCTGAAACTCCGGGAAGAGGAAGGGGATGCCGCCCTTGCGGCGGTGCGGCTTTGGGCTGTGGGGCCGGGATAAAAAGACCTCGCAAGCGGTGCTCTTACCCCCTCCATTTTTGTAGCAGAGGTAGGGAAATCGCCAGACGTTGGCCAGGTCCACGGCGAAGCCGATGACGGAGAGGAGGAAGTCGATCTTCTTGCCCCAGGTCTCCCTGTTCTGGGCGCCGTAGCGCGGCGCGGGGGCGGCGGGCAGGAGGCTGCTGCTGGTGTACTGCACCCCGTTGTGCTCCTTCACCAGGATCAGCTCCACGTCCTTCCTCGGGGGCGGCGGCCCCGCGCGGTCCGGCAAGGGGGCCACCACCGACACTTTGCGGTCGGGCTGGATCTGTTTGTTCATCCTTGCCTTAAACATCCAGAGAGAGCGAGCTGAGGAGGGGGAGCGGGCGAGGCGGGGTGTGGGAGCGCAGATAACGGAAGTGCACTTCCCGCTGGAGGCGACTCCGCGCTNCTCCAGCCCGCCGGTGTCAGCGCGGCAGGAGCGAGGCACGGCCGTAATAAGAGCCATGCAAATGAGGCGGGAGAGGGGGGACCGCGGCGCCCGCGCCCGCCGGGGTGCCCCCGGGGAGCGGGACTTCCCGCGCCCTTCCTCCGCGGGGGAGCGGCCGACAGCCGGGCGCGGCGCCGCTGCCCGCAGCCTGCCGAGCCGCGGGCACACCTGGGGCACGCCGCCCCTGCCCCGGCCGCCGGTGGAGACCGAGCTGGAGCCTCCCGGCCCGCGCCGTGAGCCGGCCGACCCAGGGAGAGCGGAGCCGGCCGGAGCTGCGCCTCGTCCGCCGGCAGCAGTTTCGCCTTGGAGTTAGGCAATTAGGGCTTGTCCTGCCGCAGCCTGCGGGGTGCTGGGAGCTGCTCCTTCCCGCGAGGCGAAATACGCATCCCCGGTCAAACAATCTGAAAGTGCCGTTAGCAGGCAACAGGTAGAGCTAATTTGGATTGCCCACTTCCCTTCTTTCCCGGCTGAACTGCAATACAGAGGCAGCTTTCCCCTGTCTGCTAGCGTGGCTTTAGTTAAACAGTAGAATTTGGCTTTTGACATCAGAACCTGGTGGGGTGCAGGTTGAATGGTAGAGCTGGACACTGCTAACACTCCTACACCAGGACTGATGGATGCCCAGCTTTTTCTTCCCTGGCAAGTATGGGGCCGGTAGGGTTCGGTTGTCAGGTTGAAGTATTTGCAGGACATTAACTGTTTGCTGCTATTCGAAATGGGACCTGAGTCTTTTACGTGTAAAATGAGCGAAGAATTAGCTGACAGAACAACAGTGATTGGTGCCAAAAGTTGGCTAAATACAGCTGCAGAAGGGGGTTTTCGGGGGCTCTTCCTGTTACAGCTGTGAGCAGTAACTCTACATTCAGTGTCTGTTAAGGGAATAAAATTTGAGCACAAAAGGCAGAAACTGGCTCCCCCTCCCCAATGTTAAATAGCTTCCCTTCTGCCTGGCATCATTGAGAATAGGTCAGATCACAGAGGATTCTCAGTGGTGTTACAGCCTACCGTTCTTATTCACTCTGCTAGGACTGATAATACAGTATTATAATTGTAATATATGAAGTGGTGCTAGTCAAAGTTCGCAAGGAATACCGGGTTCCTCTGCAAACTTGGAATGTGAAAAAGAATCCCAACTCAGAGTTAAACCTCGCATATTGGCATCTTCCCCTCCTCTCTTTAGGCCACAGACTATGAAGATGCTAGCAAGACAGCTATTGACAATTTGCAGATTTTCTGCCTTCACAAAAAGCTCTTGGTTCAGGCTCCAAGATCCAAGCTGTGACTTGGATCCTAAAGTCCTCATCTGGGTGAAGTATTTGAGCAGTGGCTATACTGTTTCAGAGCAATTGTATGCTCAGAACATGTAGCTCATACGTTCTCTTTCAGTTACTCCGTGATTTCCTGCCTTCATCTTCTCCAAATACACCACATAAGACCATTTTCTCTATTATTTTTGACACTTCATGCCATATGTGCTGCAAGTACTTCCCCTGTGCAGTGTCATTACGTAGTACCCTGTAAACACTTGCTGTTTGCCCATGCAGTACAACCCACGGTTTTACACTGATGTGCAGCTACACAGCTGCCTACTCCTCATACCATCCATCAGTCACTGCCACCACATGCATCAAATACATACCCGTGTTATAGGCAGCGCCCCCAAATATGCCCACACTCCCCTGCGTTTCAGCGAGCCTGCACACCCATTATCCCATAGCAAATAAAGGAGAGGCTCTGTTCCGGGCATAAGGGGAGCCTCCGCTCCCAGCTGCAGAGCCCTGAAGCCATCTTGCTGACAGACTCACCAGGTAGCACTGGGGATGTCTCTGTCCCATTTCCTGGCACCTATGGGGAGGGAGAAGATGACTGAAGGGGGATTCCTCCTTCTTGGTTCCACCTCTCTATGACTGCAGTCTCTCTGGGAGCTGAAGCTGTAGCCTAGCCAGTAAGGAGCTTTTTAAACCTGGTTCCCCTCTCTCCACGTGACTATTACTGCCTTAATAATCTGCACAGACTTCCTACGCTAGACAACAGCACTCACATACTGCTTCTGGAAAAATAAGGCCTTGCTAAGGAACACCCTTTTCCACACAAGGTCTCAATTAGCTGAGCTTGATCATGATGTCTATGGTGGGAGGAATCTGGAAAGCCCCCGCTTATTTCCTAAGAGAATTAAGTCACTGTGCATATATATATATATATATATATATATATATATGCCTTTAGTTCTTGCATGGAAAGTGTGCACAATCTGGTTAATGTAATATCTGCTGCACCCTCAAGGTAAAGAAAGTCCTCAATTGGATTTTATAAAAAAGTTGCTTAATCTCGAATCTGTCTGGATCTTGTTATGTCTAATGGAGCCTGACAGCGGGTAGAGTTGAAGTCAGAGAAGGGAATAGTGTATTTAGAAACCTCAATGGAGCCAGGCAAGATGGCAGGCTGTTAGTGATATTCCACCGTTGACTGGGAAATAGGCTATAATTTACTTTCAAAAATAGTCAGGTGTTGCTGGGTTAGTCATCAATTATTCAAATTATTGTCTATCATTCTCTTTGCAATCTATAGGAGAATACACTGTATGCTGTAACAGTAAGCTGGGATTGTCACTCTCATACGTTAGTGTCTATGAAGAAGAAAAACCCCAGCGAACAACAATTTAGTGTGTGCTTCCAGATCTCCATTTGCTGCTGGTGTGAAGGCTCATTGTGCTTGTTGGCAGCAGGGTTTGAGTTCTCCGCCTTCGGCAGCACAGCCCCCTGCCACTGATACTACAGAACTACAGGAGCTGGCTACTGTCCTTCCTGTGAACAAGCTTTTGAGGAGGGCTATATCAAACAGTGTTCAAATATGTCGGAACTCGCACTTTACAGTTGGTGCATGTGAAAGAGTCTTGCTTCATGTTATGTCTGATATACATGATGAAAGAGCTTGGCAGTTGGGCCAAACAAAACAGTGACTAAGAGGGAATATGATTGCTTTATAAATAAATTGAGGTAAATGTCACTGAGGAAAAAACCCACCACCACCACCATTTAAACCAAAGGACAAAAGAAGAATGATAAATTTAGTTGGAAAATGAGAAGGAGAGTTCTAACTATCAAAGCAGTGAATACAATGGGAACTAAAGACCTGGGGTTTAGGATATTGTTTTATGAGCAGGGTTGCATGATGAAGTTGCTTGTGAGAGCTGGGATTTGGACTTGAAGACCCAGGACATCATTTTCTTATTATAATCCAGTATATAATGAAAAGTAAAAAGGGGCAGGGAGTATATACACCAACTATTTAATTTTACGTCCTAGTACATCCACAGAAACTCTGAGCTCATTCTGGCCTTGGGGCTCACCAGCACTGAAAAACATTTTTCAAATGAAGTGCATAGGCTGAATGAAGTTAGGTTTGGTTATTCTGTGATAAAAGAAACTCGGGGAATAGCCAGTTGCTGTAGGAACTCAGAACAAAGTAGACAACAGCCTTCTGACTGAATCAATGTTAAAACAATTTCACAGTGATAGGAACATGGCAGTGGCAGGGGTGCCTATCTTTCTAGGTTAGCAGGTAAAGGATACCACGCTGTAGACTGTATCAGACACCTTTTGATGACAGAGAGTAGATATATCAGCTCCAGCTTCTTGGACTGTTACAAGAGGGTTGGGCAGGTTTGCTTCATAGTATCTCTAAAATCATATTGCCATTCCAAATGTAGTGTTCACTTAGTATTTAAAAGTGTTGTGTTGTATTGTTAGCAGGCTGTTGTTATAGTATCTCTTCCCTAGAGCCAAAGAAATGCATCTCACTGGGAGGGCCCATTTGGGCTGGTCCAACCCCGCATTTTGACAGTCAGTGTCTGTCATGCTACAAACTGTCTTCAGATGAAAACAGATATTACAAAAGCACTCCATAATGTTTTGGTATTCCATTTATGCAAGTTCTAGGGGAAGACAAGGCCTCTCTCTCTTTCTTAATACAGTAGCATTTGTTTCTTCCTTATCAAGTTGCTTGAGATTGTCACAAATACACACCTCCCAAGCTCATTTTACCTGGGATCTGCTATCCCTGGCATCAGGTGACCTTCTTCATTGGAGCCATCAGTGTCACCCAAGCAGCTATCCTGTGGCATCTTTATCATTTTATCACATATAAAATATGTGTGTGCATGGAGAGGATGGTGTTGAAGTCTAGGAGGTTTATCCTTCACAATTTCAACACCGCTCCCTCTCTATAGGCACACCTTCACCTCACTTTGGCCTCTTTCCAGCTTACTAGCACTTAATGTCTTTTAAAGATTATAAATCTACTTTGGAACATTTCACACCAGAAATAGTTAAGTATTCTTTCTTGCTACCTGTTTTGAATCGCTAGCTCTTGCTGCTGCTTTAGCGTCAGGTCTATTCTATCTCAGTGATAGCTGTGTGAGAGCAATTTGCAAAGCTGCATGTAAGTGGGGTGAAAGTGGGAGCACTCCGAATTTCAGTCTGACTGTACATGAGGTGCACTCCATCCTCCTCCCTTCATCTTGGCTTGTGCAGAACAGAATTCAGGTACAGGGTCCAGAAGGGAGCAAGGGCACACCCTGACCTAGTCCCTATTTCAAACAGTAAGAGAACCAGAACACTTGGGTCCACTGTAGTCCATCCTCTTGGTTCACCATGTCATTTGTTCCTGTAATCTTTCTTTTTTCTAGTTGGAATAAACCTTTCCTGAACAAAAATGGCCTAGCTTTCAGATGAAGTCTTACCAACATTTAGTGAAACAGTAATAATTCCCAGGATTATCAGCCAAGACTTTAATGAGAAGGGAATCTCACTTGCCTTTTTCACACCTGTATTAAATGTTTGTCCACAGACAGGTTATAAACACCCAAGTCATTCTGCTCTGTCATTTCCAGATGACGATCCTGTAGTTTACAGAACAAATTCTTTTTTCTCTAATCCTTAAAGATCGGGCTTAACATTTTATTCTGTTTGCTTCCATCCCATTTCTGTTACTCTAGGATTCCTTTTTTCCCCCCTGTGTGAGTGTCATTCTTCACTGATTTAATATTGCCTGCCAACTTCATCATCTCCACATTTCATTAGCAAACACGAACTTTTGGGTGCATATTATTAATGCAAATATTTAATAAGCTCATTCCCAATAACAGATCTTTCAAGATGGGTAATCTCACTCCAAGTCTGTAATTATCCTTATAGCACAACATAGTATTACATCCACTTTAGTCAGTTCCTTTCCTGTCTTAACAGTTCTATTTATTTTGTCATTGTAGCAGCTGCTTTTCTGAAGTCGTGATAGATTCATATCTACCACATTTTCCTTGCTTTTATAAAAAGCAGTTATCAGAATAAGGTACCAGATTAATCTGGCTTCCTTTGGGAAGCTCGTTTTGCATGTAGCAGTCTTCTGTGCTTATATGCCTATGGGTAGAATTCGTGAAAAGTGTTGTAACTTGGGAATTCCATGTGGTCATAGGATTATATGCATCTCCCTAAATCAAGGCTTTTGTAAGATACTTCATAATTTCTGTTGTCTGCAGACCCTGAACAAGATACCTCGCTCGATGTTGAAAGCTAGACGAAGAGATGACCCAAAATATATCATGATATGAAACCTCATTGCATTTCAGATGATCCTAAGATTACGTTTTTTACTGCACTGCTGATGGCAAGGTGCTGGATATTCTTTTCCTCCTGTTGAAAACACTAAACAAAAAACCAGAAGCAATCTGTCTTTGCTTGCTGGGAGGACCTGTCTTTTCTCTTGGTGCCAGTCTCTTGCTGGTATCTCTGCTTGTACAGCAAGTAAAATACGTCCAATTATGCAGGCTGCAAAAAAGCCTGAGAATGAGCACTGATATCTTGCTTAATTAGAAATAGGCACCTTAACATGGGCTTCTGATCTTTAGTTTATTATGTACTACACTGATTATTGAACATATTCAAAGCCAATCTTTCTGTAGCCTCATTCATTTTAAGAGGCATCATGCACCTGTATCTGAAGACACAATAGGACTGATTCTTTTTCCAAATGCAAACCAGCTATTTCACTGATTGCACTAAAGCCCAAACAAACAGTGAGAACATTTACATTATTCACTGTTCATGCTTTCTACTACTAGGCCTAATATTAACATTTGGGACCAAATTATTTCCTTTGGTATAGAAACAGAACTCCCTTTGTTGCCAGTGAGAATGGTATGCACAGATCTGGGGAGGAGATGTGGAAATGAAAGCCTCACTTATCTAAATTCCGTTTGTCATTTTTGGCTTTTCTAAGAGTATTCAGAAACAAGTGAATTGTGCTCAATAAAGTTGCCGTTTCAATAAGGGAAGGCACGCAAGCAGCCAGCTCACACTACTGTTGTCCAAGGTTTACACTGCAGTTATATCCACATCAGAGTTCTGTTGTGCTAGATGCTGAACATGCATAAGCACAGAAGCACAGAAAAAAGGCAGATTCACCTTATCCACCTAGAACCAATTAGCTTTCCATTGCTGGTAGCTGGAGAGAAAGGACCACATGTCTGTCAGTGATCCTAAGGCAGATGATTTCCTTAAGCTTTTGATATTGTGATTCCATCTCTTTGAGGTAGAAGGAGAAAAAAACCCAGTGGATAATTGAAAATAGGCTCCTCCAAAACACTGAACAAGACCAGTTCTTTATTTCTTTTAAAAACTAAGTGAATCTGTAAAAATACAAACATTCAAAAGGATCCAAGTCTTATCACGGGTATTAGTTGAAGAGCCAAAAATAATTTCTTCTCAAAGTTTAAGAACTTTTGTGTATGTTTTGCCTTATGTAAGCTTACATATTCATCTTACAGGTGTTTTCACCTGATCACCTCATGTATAGGTTTGAATGGGTTTTACTTATTTTACTGTCCAAAGCCTTTGCAGTTCTGTAGCAACAGGTCCATGAAAATAGTTAAAGTTGTGAGCTGATTTAGTACTTGGAAACCTCCAGTTGCCCTCAGTTGTAGCGTTTATCCAAGTGCAGCACCAAGCAGCAAATTAGCTTCCCAGCTAACATTGACTAGTTTGGACAGTTATAAGTAAATTGTTTTTGATTGTTTTAAAATTAAGCCTCCGAGCACCGAAAGAATCAGCAATGCCGAAGGAGACTCAGAGCCTGTCTTCAAAGTTATGACAAGTCAGGCACTTGGCAGTTTTCACGATGACCTATATTTTAATACGGGCTATTGGATTATTTCTAAAGAGGCTTCTTAGCCATAAAAGAATTATGCTCATTGGCTGGGCTGTGGCAAAAATACAATTGAATTAAGGATTGAAATAATTTAGGATCCAGCTGGACAAGTTGTCCCTGCGGCTGAGCAGTAGCAGATGTATTAAGCATTGGAAATTGCACAGAAAGAAAGGTATAATTGATCTAAGGTAACCTCACTACTTTGTATTAAATAAATCAATGCTGATAAGCTGAAAGGTTAGAAGCAAGAAGCTGAATTGAAGGAAGGTGGACCTGGGAAAAAGCAAGTCTAGGTAAATAAGTTAACTTTTAGGTCCTAAATGCGATAGGGACTGTGGACGCTTGAGCTCTGTGAGTACACCAGCTATCAGTTTCCAAATCAGCAGGAACGCTGGGGAGTGTTGGGGGAGAGCAGAGGAGGGGATACCAAACTGCACATCCCTGCAGAAGGGACACATTTTCTAAGTGAGAAAAAAATAATAATTGGCCATCTCTATATTAATTTGTGCATCTAAAATCATTCGTCACTGAAAACCATAGGTGACCCACAGTCCTCACTCTCTCACAGACGTGTGTACCTGTACATACCCTGCATTTCAGCTAAAGGATTGAATGGGAAGGCTGCACTGACAGCCACATTACACAGAGCGGTTAATGTTTCAGTGAGTGCAATGTGTGTCTGTGTGTTGGAAGTAGGTAAAACCAAAATGTTGGCCAGTAATGTAGGATACAGTAAATTCCTTCTGGAGACGAGTGCCTGAACACTAGCAAATGGAGCAGTACTGGAGTGGGAGACTATAGAATGGAGTGAAGACAAAAAATATTTTTCTAGCTATTTTTCTGGTTCTTTGAGAAGTCTGAGACAAACTTTATACAGTGAGAGCAACTTCAAATAAACTTGTGTATGTATTTAATGTAGATGGAAATAAATACTGAAGGGTAGTAGAAGACAGGATTTCCCTGTTGTTACTCACTTAACTTCTAATTCCTTTTCTGCATTTCCAGCTAAGCACAAATGGTTTCATGGGCATTAACCTTGTTTTGCAAAGAATGAAAAGATAAAGAAAAAATACTTGCATTCTTGCTTTGGGTGTACATACATTAAAGTGAACTTACACTTGCATAACTCTTATTGCTTTGGGTGTACCTGTATTAAAGCGAACATATCCTTGCATGACTACTGAAACCGAGAAAAGGAGACACACAAATTGGCAGAGACAGTATTGCCCCGATGAGGATGTTGTAGCAAGCTCTGTTGCTGTGTGTCCAACAGGTGCCAGGACGGGGTTGTGTTTGTCCAGTTTGGGGTTATTGAGTAAGTGTCTAAGGAGATAATAATTACAGATAATAATTACAGTGCTTTGGCTTCTGGTTTCTGAACGGCTCTGCTTTTCTGGCAGGAAGCCTTGCATGGCTGGCTGTGGGGACACAGTAAGAGCAACTTTCAAGTAGATGCTGTGGAAGGAAAGGCAAAAAGTGTCTTTTTGGATTGCCCTAAAGCTCCACCTGCTGGTTATCCTTCACCTCAGCTTCAGAGATTAACGGGAAGGCTCTGGTTTGTAGGCACAGGATGCACAGCAGCTGGGATTTCTGGTGCTGCTGAACCTGAAACTTCAGAAAAGCCGTTTAAGGGAAGCTGGGTCTGGTCTTATGTGCCTGTTCTCTTACTCCTGTCAAATACTGTGGACCTCTAAAAAGACTAGAGCTCAGTGGGTTTCTACAGAAGTTAGAGACACCTGCTTTGAAAGTAAGGAAGATACAGGCTTCCTTAATGATGCAGCAAATATGCTGATTTAAAGCATATATTTGAGACCTGTGAATGGGAACGTTAAAAGCCTGTCCTGGCTGCAAAGTCAAGTAATCAAAGTTTAGGAAATGTCGTCAAGATGATGTTTTAGTTAAGATTTTGCTGTGGCTGGGAGAGCTGATGTTAGATCTTAGAAGCATGGCTATACCTCTGACGTTCCTCTGACAGCCAGCCCTCTCGCACACCAGACATCTTCTGTCTCTCTGCCATTTCCAGGAATTGAAACTTTTGTGACCTGCTGATTCCATGTAGGTTTCCTAAAGCTAATACCAAATTTTGCCTGATTGCTCCTTGTCCTGAGCAGACAAGAATCTTCGACGTAAAAGGAAGGGGAATGAAAATGCTGATTTTGAAGTTAGATGTAGATTTGAAGAATCAGTTGTTTCTTTGTTCATTTCAAATAAATGAGCTGAGATGTAACCAGCAGGTAAACATGCAGTCATCCCTCCTTGCTGTGATTATTTAGTTTTCTAACTGTTCTTAATCAAAGTGCATTGCTTGCATCTCAGTAAAACGTAAGCATAGAAATGGCTAAACATAAAGTTATGTAATTCAAAAATATGATACTTTGTCCAGCCAAAGTTTCAATTCTTGTTTATGTACTGAAAGAGTGGTCATACCGGAAGATTCATCAGCCTGAGAGATTCTTTGTGAGACATTATACTCTGAAGGAAAGATGGGGCATTCCGTTGCATCCTTAACATTAAAAAATCTGTTTTGCTTTCTGAAGATTTGCATGTTGCATTCTCTTCGTGTCCAAGTTATGATGAGAGAGTGTATAATTCCTTATGGTCAAGATCAAAAATTATCATTCATTGGGAATGATGGGGAAGTTGAATATACTCACCTCTATACTGTCATTAACAAAGTCTGTGCTGTTTCTGAGAGAATATTGTGACTTGTTTGATAGCAGAGTCTAGAACCCTGTTGTAATAGCAAGTCTACAGTGGACTTCATCCTGTGCTCATGCACAGTTAGAGACAGGGACAGAAGATTATGGTGGAAACAGATTAGAGGGAGAGGAGAAGAGATACATAAACAGTGGCTCAGATTATGCTATGGAAGAGGTCATCTGCTAGTCCATGGACAGAATCAGATCTTCTGAATGTTAATTCTTACCTTTTCTGTAGACTGAGGATACATCTGCAGACTATACAGTTTCTGTTCTACCTGAAATCCATCTCCTGGGTAGCTTAATATCGGGATAATTGCTCTTCTGATACACATTAGGGTGCAGAGATTTTAGCATTCCCAAGAGCAATCATGGTGGCAAGTATTGGTAACATTGGGATTCCATGTTGGTGACTGGAGTCCCACTGCACTTCATGAAGTATAAGGAGAACCTACCCTGTTAAGAAGAGCTGACAGCTATGCTCCTTTTCTTTCTTAGTGAACACCTGCATTTACAGTCTCCCCATTCTCTATCCCACTGGTGGTCTCTTATACCCCTTCACAGATCATCATTATTAACTGATTAGTCCGTGTAATCTCAGCAGAAGAGTATTCTGTCTACCTTCCCTGTGTCTGCAATTTGGATTTTTCAAATTTAGGCATAGAGAATATGACAGTGCACTGGAAAGGCAAAGTAAGTTGCTACACAGCTTATCTCCAAGCATGGCAGAACATTGTGCTATGTGCCCGCCTACCCTTTACCTGTGCTTTTGCCTCTGGTGAACTGGGGCCACTGTTCTTTTAGGATTTGGGTACAGAATGGGATCCCAAATCACACCATTCATTGCTGTTTTAAGTGACACCATTCATACAGTAAGAACAGTGCGGTGGGAATGGGATGGGACCTGGGCCTGCCTTCACTGTGTAAGGGGAGGAACTGGGATGATACAAATACAGTCGCTCTTCTGGCCACAGAGAGGAACCCAGAAAAATGAGCACAGGGTGGAACAGCAGTGCATGCTCTGAAAAGGATCTCCTGCAGAAGGGAATCTCTTTTGAAAGAGAATCTGAGAGAGTGCCAGCCCCAGGGAGTGCCTGGCAGTGAGACTGAGTTGGAACAGAGCTGGGGAGGGCTGGTGGGTGGTGTGGCCTAGTGCAGACGGGCCGCTATACTGCAGCTCTCCAGGGTTCCTCTGCCCCTGGGGCTGCCAGCTTGCCCAAACCTCACAATATTTAGGGTATTTTCATAAAGTCCCACCTTCTGAATACATGTGATTCTATTAGAAACCTAGCTTCTATTCAAGAATAAAAAGTTACATTTTTACCTCATAAGCTTGAAAATGTGAACCATGAGGACTCAAAAATGGAAGGATAATAAAAATAAATGGCTTACTATTTTTTGGAAGAAAAACAAAGATGAATTTAGGAGGGTTTTTCAGTGTGGTTTTGAATGTCTCCAGGAGAGGGAAACCACTTGAGCCTCTTTCTGTGCATTCAGGGAGACATCTCAGAACCTTTGTAAGATACTTCACATTCTGCAGGTCTATCATGGTAGGGAGGGAGAGATGGGGAAGCAAATGGGATCAGGCCCTAATTACATAATGTTCCACTCAGTTGTGCTGTCCTGCAGCTGTACGGTGCAGAAATTTCCTGCACAAAGGAACACATGGAAATTTTAAAAATAAAAATAAAAAAGGGGGGGGGGGAGAGTGAGCTGAATGTGTGTGAAAGGATGTCAAACCAAAAGCAAACTAGCACATTATTACAGAAAATCAAGATATGCTAGCATACGCTGTGTGAGCTACTGAGCAGCATAGGACAATGAGTTGTTCTACACGCTCACTCCTAGTTCCTCAAAGAAGCTTTTGCTGTTAATGGCAGGCTGTTGTTAATTATTAGTCCGCATATTATTAATGTCGGCAGTGCTATTTCTTAATACATTATTGTGATCCTAGAGTTTTCTGTTGTGTTGTTTGGTTGTTTTTTTTTTTAATTTCCGAAGTTTGGGCAAGGATCTGCCTGAGCTTCCATACATACTGCGGAAGGAAGTCTGAGGGCCAGTCTTGTCCCTGGCTTCTGCATCTCATTAGCAGTTTGCATATTTTCTGGGGAGGGAGTGTCAGATATATTCAGTACGTTGTTATGAGGGGCTTAGACTCCTGCTGGGCCACACAGCAGTGTGGTTTGCCTTGAGTTCAACTCCAGCCGGGAGTTCAGAGTCCTTCCAGCAAGGGCTCTGAGCTAAGGCAGTCTGATGCAGATGAGTTGAGTTAGACTCAAAACTTTCCAAGGAAGTTGGGAAATGTGGTTTCTTCTTTTTTCTTTTATTTTTTATTTATGAGAGAGAAAAAAAGAAAAGAAAGAGATAGGTATAGTTACTGCTTGGTGAGGACTTGGATGTGGTGGCAGCTAAGAGCTGGTTTGTTTATTTATTTGTTTATTTATTGCAAGAAGGAATAGGCTAGCGTATTTGCTGGACTCTGATCTCTGGTTAGCACAGAAGCCCTTTCAATAAATTAACAAGTACAGAGGAAGTTATGGGGGAGTTTGAGGATGAGAGGATGAGTTGTTTGAGTGTGGGACTTCTCTGAAGCTTCTTGCATTTTTTTTTTATTGGGGCCGTGCTCTAGGAGACACTAGGTAAAATTTGGAAGGCAAACTCTGAAAATACATTGTGTATTTAGTTATGTCAGTATATGCTCTTAACAAGACTAGAAGAGAGAAAATAAGACGATAGAATCAAATTAATTTGGTATGGTCAATAACTTCATCAGGCAGAAGGCTACTGAAGGCAAAACTACCTATATTTTACTAGATCTAGGTCAGTTACTAGTTTGCCTTCTTCTTTTGGTTCTAGAATTGCTGCAGTTGCCTTCAACATCTCCCTTTCCTAAGGGCATCAGCCCCCGCAACTCTTGATCTGTGTGTCTGTAAGGAGGCATAAGCAGGGTCTAATGCAGCAACGGCACTTCAGTGTTCTGTTTCTCAATAAATTAATCATTAACATTGACCACTGACTCCCATATTATTTATCTTATACTTTTCCCTATTTTTTCTTACCCTCATTCTTTTTTTCCTCTTCCGAGTTGATCTCAGCAAAACTTGGTTCCAGTCCCTGCTGTTGGGTAAATCTCTGCAACCCCTACAGGGAGAAGGAGAAAAGGGGTCAGAGCTGCAGAGGCAGCAGCAGGGCACAGTCGTCTTACTGGAATGAGCATGAGGCCAGGAACAGAGAAGTGCTGGAAGCTTCGTGCTGTGTTTCTGTGGTATAATAACACAGCTCTGATGGCACACTAATTCAGTTTTTTTACTTTTAGGAACCACTAAGGCAGTATTGATGCTTCCTTAACTGTGCTAGTTCATTATCATACAATGTAATTATCTGATTCTGGTATACAGTTTGTAGGACCTATTTTCCGGGGCCTGTTTCTTGGCAGATATACCTGATAACGCAGCTTCCAAAAATGTACATTGAAGGGTCAGATTGCTGTGCTGAATAAATTATTATTTGTATTTTCGTGGGGTCTTGGACCCTGTTACGGTAGGCTCTGTAAAATATCTAACATAAGGCCAGTCCAAGCCCTGAAGAATCCAAGTTTAATAAAAAAAAAACAGATAAGAATATGTAATAGGCTCAAGTCAAAATTGCAACCTTTTGGAAGGAATTTGTGTGTAAATTGGAACTTGGCAGCTCTGAGGGTTTGTAATTAAAATGCCAAATAAAACTCTGGTAGGAGCCTTACCGTGTCATTGCTGACATTAACATTAGGCTTCCTTACTAGGATTTATAGAGGCTGTCTTCCTTCGTGCTTAATAATGTATTTCCTCTTGGAGGAAAACTGTGGTGGTAAGACTCAGCAAAGCCAACAATGTGTCTCATAAACAAATTCATTTCCTTCTTCAAACATTGTTTCATTCAAGAACAATATATTCAAAATTCCTTTTAGCACTGGGTCTTTAATTGGTTCCTTTTGCAGGACTGAAGCAGCCATTCTTTGAATCTCCCTTGAAGTTTGCAGAATTTGTTAAAATCTACTATGTTATCTCCTGTTGGGAACAGCATCCTTTACTGAATTGCAGCAAGGGAATGACCTTAATAACATACTTGATGTATGACTTTATTTGGAGTTTCTTAGGAAAAACCTGCATGTTTGTTTTTAGTGGTGAGCATTTGCCTATAATATGTAAAAAAATCACCCTTAACGTGTCTCTAGAGGGATGCAGTTGAGTTTCAGGGCTGCTTAATGATTTTTAAAACATGAGAGCTGTTCCTGGAGTGAGATCTCATTTAATCTGTATCTGAGAAAGCCTCAGCTGCTCTGCTTCTCCCAGAAACTTATTTAGTAAGGCCCAAGGGAGGGGTAATAAGGCACTTTCATTTGTTTAACATTAGGTATAGCTTTTGCTGCATTTCTTGATTCATTGAGTTTTTGTTTTTCACACACTACTGTGATGTACAGGTGTGATTTGAATACAGTTCTTTTTATTGAGACTATACAGTCTCTTTGCCTTCAGTTACTAAGTGTAGTTATTTGAAATGCAAGCGTTATCTGTGTTAATTCCAGTGTTCAATGTTCTGTACAGAGAAGAGACAAAAATGGAGAGAGTGAAGGTAAAGGAGAAGTGATATGATCTGAATGGTTTTGTGGCCTAAGACTGAGCATGGACTAAATCTGGGAGGAATAAGCACCCGTTTGGAAAGTGTTTCAGCAATTAAAAGAGCTAAGTTCAGTTTATATTCTATAGGAACAAATGAAATTCAGATTGCTAGTTGCCAGACATTCACTGAAACAGTTATGTAACTAAAGTTACCTTGATTTTAGCATTGATATTGCCTGGAAGAGCATTAATACTTCCTGGAAGGCTGTGGTTTAGGTTAGTGGCTTGTATTCCCTCCTTTTTTGGGATGGTTTGGAATTTTTAAAAATATTTTTATCCAGTCAAGGAGTAGGGGACACACCATATGATTGCAACCATATAGCAGGAGTGGTAAGCAAGCCTAAAGCTGTGGAAGAACGCCTGCAGCGTAACCCAGGGCTGAATGTGTTCAGTTAAAACTGTTCATTAAATACTCTCCCATGATGATGAGAGATTCAGAGAAAATCAGCACTGGCTTTTGAATCATTTATCAATTAACGAGAAACCAAAGTTGTAATGAGTGTGGTGGTGTATGAGTTATAGTAGAAGCTCGTAAGTAAGAAGAGGCCAGAGCAAAATACGGCACCGTGGCAATGTTCCCTCACCCAGCCCTAAATAACGAAAGAACTGAATAGAAGTTGCCTTTGTTGGAAAAAAGCCTACACACACACACCTGCCTTGGGAGCCAACACCGACTTTCAGTAGCAATAACTAAGTCAATGTGCTACTGTGCCATATAAATGAGATGAGCTTCCTTGTGCATAAATGAGGCTTTCAGCAAAGAAAATACACGGGGTTTGTTGCACTGAGGGGCAAACATCTTCCATTATCCCCATAGCAATGCTGACTGAAAACTACTTGGCTTTTGGCAAGAGGAGATACCTGTTAAGCTGAAAGGGCTGTGTCATACTGCTGCTCTGCCTCTAGTTGCAGTTGCCTCATTACCAGGATGACGGTTGTTCTTCTGCCAGTCCTGTGAATGCTGCCTGGCTTCTCCTCAGTCTTTGTTTACTCGAAGAAAGCAGTGGGGGAAGACTGGCTTGTGCTTTTTTACCAGTCCTGTGCTTAGGTAGAATCACAGAATCATTTGGTTGGAAAAGACCTTTAAGATCATCGAGTCCAGACAGCTGTCAGGTCCTCCAGACAGATTATTTTCACAATTAAAATGGAGCTAACAAGGATCTTCTTCTCTTCTATCACACCCTCTTTGTGCCCTGTGCTTGGTTGGGATGTGTTTTCTGAAGAAACAGACTGAAAATGTGTTTTAATGATACTTGGTCCTCTAAACTATAGGTGGCTTTTGGAAAATGGTACTTTAGGCACAGAGGTGCCTTTGAGCTTTAAACAACATGACCTTCTGCTCTGGGTGCTTCCACACAGCATTTATTTAGACATCAAGGTAAATTTTTACCTATATAAGATGTTTCCTCTGAAGTAACTGCTTCTGAAAAAATAGAAAAAAGCTCTCGAATTTTTAATCATTCCCACTGTGCTCAGTGACTCATTTCACCTCTAAAGACACAAGCTATAGAGTTCTAGTAACTGAAGACTCCACATCTATATGTGCTTTATTCCTTAGAGTTTGGGTGACCTGGTTGCAATAGCACTGTTTCTACGTGAGAAGAGATGCTAACCTTATCATCCTGGCCTGATTATAGTTAAGGTTGCATCTGAAACAATTGCCAAGGTAGTTTCTTTACTGATGTTTTTTATTAGGAAACATCACCAAAATAAATTGGGTTCAGTTTTGCTACATCAGTATCATTTGTTATGGAGAGCATTGTGAGCTGAAATATATGTAGATGGCTAACAGCTTAATGTTATTAAGTTATTTTATATTTTCTCAGTTTAAAGATGGTGGGGTACCCTGATGGGTAGTACTGATGTAGGATCAGAATAGGATTAGAATATATTTTTCATTTAAGAATAGTGTGGGAGTTTCAATATTTTAGAAAAGGCGGTGAAATACTTAATATTTATTGCACTTATAGCACAAATTACTTTCAGAGAAACATCCAGTGATTAGGAATGATTCAGTCTTGATGAATCACCCTGCCTTACACAGTGATACGAGTAGAC
>VYZW01062415.1:2319-15299 GCA_013401315.1 Balaeniceps rex
CAGGATTTAACACTGTTGACGTTTAGCATCACAGCATTAAGAAGTCAACCCTGATCTGAGTTTATGTATCCAGTCTATTGTTTTGAACTATTATCAGACTCGGGAAGACAAGACTGTTTTCCATCTAGAGATTTTATTTTCAACTCTGAAAGCTGTAAACATTGTTGAAAACAGGGAAGAAATCAAAACTGATGAGCAGGAAAAAACATAAGCCAACAATCCAGCCCTTTGATTTTTAACATACTTTTGTAGCAAGGTTCAGTGGCATATTGCATGACAATATAACTAGAGGTAAGGAGCATCTCAGTAACGCTGTCTTTATTGTTAGTATTACAGGAACAGCGTGCTACTAATCACTTCCAAATTAATGTAGCTTTTCTTCTTTGCAGCATAATAATAGTGTGCGGAAATTTTTTTTTTGTTATTTGTGATGCTTTCTCTGTCTTACCACTGTAGTATAACCTGCTACAAGAAATACATCTAATTTTGCAGCCCAAGGGAGTACCAAAACCAATCAGGTTTTGAAGTCCATGCCTACAGTGATTTATGTCTGGAGTTTGCTCTAGAACTTAATACTGCAGCAGGTATTCCACCAACAAGTATTTTATCACATTGCAGTTTTTTCTATCAGAGAAGGTCTTTATATAAATCAGATTCTTTCAGGTTCCTTTCAGATATGGTGTGTGTATATGTATCAATATACATATGTATGTACATATGTATAGATATATGTGTTTATATATATTAAAATTACCGATTGGCTACTTTATAGTTCTAAGAGAAACTTATAATAAGTTCTGGTGTCTTTTCAGATCTTGCCATGTTCCTTACAGTTCTTTCCCAAACAATACCTGTTAGATCAAAGGCATATAGTATGCATATAGTAGTGTCTTTATATACTGATGACTGCAGTGACTGTACAGGTACAGTGATGGATGACATTGCATGGTGGATGACAGTTGGTCTGCTGTATGGGACCCCAGTTATTTTTTTTGCTCTTATTTAAATCATAGCAATAACATCATAGGCACTTCAAAAGGAAAGATGTAAGCCAATGTAATCTTCTTTGTAACTCCACTAACAGCTGTTCACAGAAAGCTCATGCTGCTTCTCTTGTTTGAACACTTCAAGCAGTTGTTTTAAAGGAGAAAGCCAAAAATCTTTCCAAAATGCATTGCTGCTCAAGTAACTTTTTAGTCTAACCCACTACTGATGGAAGCGAATAGCGGTGTATCCAGAGATTGTAAAGAATGGTGCTGAATTTGACTCGTGTTCCTCTTTGCCTTATTCACAGATATTGATGAGTGTGCTGAAGGACGGCACTACTGTCGTGAGAATACCATGTGCGTAAATACACCAGGATCCTTTATGTGCATCTGCAAAACAGGATATATACGCATTGATGATTATTCATGTACAGGTAAGAGCTATATATTCATGAAAGGAAATAGCAGGGTGATGGTATTTAGGAGCACTGATGTGATTCTTCTAAAGTTAATCTTTGTTAGAGTCACAAAAGGTCTATATGAAATGTTGAACAGAATAAACACCAAAATAATTACAAGTATACAGTGCAGAAAAGCTAATGCATTTTATATATTATGTGTATGTTGTATCATTTGCCTGAAATTGTAAGGCAGTCTGGATTGTCTTATAGGTCTGCATGGCTTTGGGTGCTGATAGAAAAGGTGAAGGGAGGAGGCTGAAGGGAAAAATAAGAAAGCAAAAATAGTGTTATGGGTTACTCGATTTCCATGTGGCATACCAGTACAACTTCACCTGGAGTATAATGACTCTTCTACAAACTTCTGATGGAGTTAAATTTGCTGCATATTAGAAGTGGCTGTTTCCTCATTTTGAATTCTCCTGCATCGGGGAGGTTCCCCAGCTGAATCCTGAGTTCAGAGGGCAGGAGCTTTGCCTGCCGTGAGCCACTGGAAAACATGGTCAGTCTTATCTCTGTATCTTCCCTCTTTGCTCTACTGCCAGTGGATGCTCTAGAGGAGGTGTTGGGTTCATACTGACTTTCTGTCTTCCAGTCTTCTTTTATTGCAAGGTATTTTAGGCTTATGGAATGAACATTGAACATTTAAAACAGCCTTCCGTATCAGAGCCAGGCTGACTGTAAGTGTTCCTGGGAGGAATGTGTTTTCTCCTACTAGACAGATAAAGCAAATATGATTCAAAGATGTGGCACATTCTCTCAGTGAAGAAAAATGTGTGTGAACAAAATAGTACTACTATTTTGTGTGCACAGGGGAACACATTAGCTCTTTCTAGAAGAGGATATATTTGTTCAGTAAAACTTTTTTGGAGATCGTATTATCTAACAGTAAAGCTGGCTATAAATGGATGAGAGTATTCAGAACGTGGAGATAGCACTGTGAAATTAATTTCTAAAATTATTTAATTCTGTCCATTATGTCTTGGCGTTTTTGAGCATCAATGATATGTCTTGGTACAGAAACAGCTTCTTCATAAACTGGCATAATGTGCTTGCCCAAACATGCACAGCACTCAGGGACATCGATTTGAAACCACATATGTGTGATTTTTGTGCGTACTCTCTTACCTGTACTTGACATTCCTCTCACATACACTGGCAAGCACTATTTTATTGCGGTAAGCCCAGTTCTTGAAGGACCACGTTATAGGCTGCTTGCAGCAGGTCCTTTCTAAAGCAGCCAGTATGTTTCTGATCACTCTGTCATGTTTCCACACTCTCAACTGAGTAAAGCAATCGTTTCACTACCTACCAAGTGTGAATGTTGGGATTATTTGAGGACTCACTTTATCTAAATCACTGTGATACTTTTTCGCTTTGCTTCCCTTAACTTGCTGTTCTGATTGAACTCTGCAAATGGTAAACTGTCGCAAACAACTTCACAGGGGCATTCGCCTATAAATATAATAAAGGTGTTTCTCGGTACTCTGCACATTGCATTCCTCATATTTGATGAAATATACTGTTTGAAATTCAGTGTAGTTCAAGAGCTCTGGACAGTCAAACTGGTGTAAAACTTGCTGGAAATCCATTGCAGATTTCACATTCCAAATTGAGTTTGGCTCCACATTTGTAAATAATAGTTTCCTGTGAAATCATCCTGATGGGTGACAAAATGAATGATTTCTTTTCCACCTTTCCCTTGATCAAGCTGGGAAAAGTTAATGCAAAAAGAAGCGAAGTAGATGAAATAGTTTTGTAAGATTTCAAATCTTAAGACTCGCTAGGCCAGTCACGCAGTGACTTTCTGTATGTCTAAGCAATGCCACTCGCTGTCATTTGGGACCTGGAGTTTTTCTGGAGTTAAATTGTAGTGAATTTTGGATACTGAGAGGCAACCACGAGGATGCAGTGCCTGTTGGGTGGTAGAATTTCCATGAATGGTAACCTAACTTCATTAAGCGTATATGTCACAAAATAACTGCATTTTTTTTCTGGTTCCACAACTAGTGTGAGCACCTCCGGTAGAAGCACTGGTCAGTTACTGAAGGATGTAGACTTATGAGGCTCTTGCATGACATTTCCACCAAACAACTAGTGAGTGAAAGGTTAATTATGTTTTAGAAATTGAAGGAAACACAGGATACATTTAAAGTCATGTGCTTTGATCAGTAAGTAACATTTTGTGCTTGTTTTAGTCTACATGAGTGACGTTGAGAGCATTTACATTATAGCACTGTATTAAAGCAGGTGACAAGTGTATATATTTGTACATGAGACTGCTATAGGTTTTTCACCCCTCAGCATATTCTTTGGTCTTTGCTGGTTTTGCCATCTATTAAAGCTTCTGATTTCGGAGACTTTCATGTGCACCCATTTGCCCAGATATAAATCTAAGAGGTAAAGTGAACACAGGTAGGGAGGGTATGTTGCTGTGGCTTTAACATGGAGTCTATGGGAGTTTTAAACTACTAAATTGCTTAGCATTGTCTCTCACGAAGAAACGCTGTGTTCTGAGAACCAGCAAAAGCTCGGTATAGTAGAAACACTGACCGTGTTCACAGGACATTGCTGGAAGGTGTGTATGGTAATAAATCAGTGCAAAATAACGGTGGGAAGGAGTTTATGATGCTAATGATAGTACTTTGCTGTCCTGTAGACAGCAAACAGGTTTAGTGTAGGCTGTTATGCTTGGGTATAGCTGATTTTTCATATGCATGATTTTCTCTTACAACATACTGCAGTATTTTAAAGCAAGTCGTTTACAAGAAAAACTCATTATACTTCCCTTTGTTGTCTTTTTTTCGTTTGTTTGTTTGTTTTTAATTTAAGTGGAGCCTTAATGACGTTCAGCTAAACAAATGACATCTAGGACTTGAGGAGAAGTATTTTCCAAATATGTTTTGTTTAGAAAATCAAGGCAGTAAAGTGTGTTAGGGATCTCTACCTGTCTCAGCCACCCTTGCATTTGCTCTATTTAAGTCCATCAATTTAATGTGCCTTTTATGATTGTAGCAAGCAGCAAGTAGAAATCTTTGCACTTTGAGAATCCAGATACCAACTTGTCCGTGCCCAGCACACCTCACTGCGCATCACGAGCTCATGGCCCATTCACAGCAGCTGGGAATTATTTTGGTTAAGCTCAACTTTATTGTCATGACAGTGGTAGTTCTTGAAGTTAAGGGCACAAACCAAGCCTTTTTATCTGGCAGAAAAGCAGGACAGTAAGGAGAAAAGCAATCATCATAGACCAAAGAGACAGAGCTCTGCAAATTAAGGAGATATTTTTGAAAGGTTTTGTGAAGAGTACCCTGTTTAATTTGGTGTATCTGTGAAAAGTAAGGCTGTGCGTGCACTGTCCTTAAGAGAATTTTCTGGGTTTTCTGTATTTCTTTTTTATTCTAATAATCGGATTTATTGTAGAAGCTGCACAGAATAGTTCATGTATTCCATAGTCTGTACAAAAACCTGGTGTTTACATCTGGTAAAAATGAAAAGTGGGAAGACGTCTGTAAAAGGAATGGTATTTTAAAACCAATTCAAATACTGGTATGCAAAATACCTTTACATTCATACCATTGGATAGACTCTGTTTTATGTAATTCATGCAAAAAGTGGGCGTTGTGTGACATAATTTCTGCATTGCTCCTTTCTTTTTTCCTTGAGATAGCTGGAAGCATCAGCTTTGATAGCATCAGTTCTCAGCTACTGCAGAAGGGTATATAAAGATGCCTGTTGCCAACTACTCATGAGAGTAGAAGGCAGAAGCCTCACACAGACATCTCTTGTGCACAAAAGCAATCCTGAATATCTTAGGGGCACCTTGCTACTGCAAGCAAACTACAAAAACTACCAAAGGCCCAGGCTCCAGGACTTACATTGGTGTGATTGTAGAGTATGCAATTCTGTTCAAATCTCTCAGTACTCATGTACAGAGAGTCCGTCGCACTTTGGTTTTTGCCAGTGTTTGCACCTAAATTTATTCATTCAACCCTCTTTTGTCTTCTGCAGAATTTAAAGTTTTTGGCAAGTCTTTATTTGCCTCATTGGGTTTAACTTGCCAGCTGAAATATCACTGAAACTGAAGAGGAGGCAGATTTTTAATCCAGTTCAGGAATAACAAGAACAGGGCAAACAAGCGACAAATGACCCTGTGTGTTACTAAGTGTTAAATTTTTAAAATATATTTCAGGTCACACTGTTCCTTGTAATGCTGTGTAATCGAATCCAGTTGTGGAGCCGTAGCTGTGCCTAAAATAGCTGGCTTAATGTAAGCTGGACCAGAAGCTCTAGTAGCACATCCTTGGGAATGTTACTAAGCAGGAAGAAAATGTTCTGTAGCTTGGTGTTAATATGTCATTGTTTGCACAGGATAGCTGAAGCACAGGAAGGAGATGTTGAAAAATTATACCTGAGCCTTGATTAGACAGGTTATGATGTGAGGATGTCCACACAGCTTGCTGGCAGGCTAACGTAAAATGCCTTATTGTTCCAGTCTATGCACACATATATAATTTAGCAATCATTGATCAAAATAGAAGAGAGACGTAAAATCAGTGACATTGAAGGGTTTTTCTCCTGTATGAGACATTTGAAAAGAAATCTGTGCTATTTATCACTGTCAGAGTCCTGGGCACAAAAGACTGATCTAGACAGCATATAGCTGCTTCCAAAACAGCTCTGGTTTCTTTCCTCCTGGCATGTTTATTGCAAGTTTTACAATAGATCTGAATTACATTTTGATTTTCACAACAAAGGATGTAATGAAGACATCAATTTCAGATTTTGTTATTTGTATTCATCTTGGAAGCAAGATTTGCAGGGTTAGATTGAGTTAGTCACAACCATATTTACACAGAAATCTGTTGTTCGTGACTGATTTTATGTTCAGAAATCAATCATAGCTATGAGAAGGGGAGATGAGTCCTAAGCTGCACCCATATGCCAAATGGGTGCACGAACTACAAATTAAAGGCATAAAAAATATGCCCTAGGCTACCATGCTTTCCCTACTTTGGTATCATCTCATTCCCCTTCCACCTTGCTTCACAGAACCTGAAATGTAGTGGTGGTGTGCTGGGGGAAGGAAGGCAGAAAATGGCATGAGTCTCTGCAGGGGTAATTTCATATGTGTAGTGGTATCTACACCATCGCTGTTAGATATGATTAAATCTGAACACCTTAGTATTTTTCTGGAATAGTAACACTTACATCCTTACTCTGCCTGGGATTAGAAAAATGCACAGGCTGTTTTCTTGACTGCAAAAAAGAAAGTTTTCCTTCTAGAAACAAGGATGCGGCCAGTGTCACCTCTAGGCTTTCAGGCTGCTGTGTAATCTGCAGCTGGTAGCAGTGCTCTGAACAGCGCAAGACATATCCTTCCCCCCCCCTGTTTTTTTTTTCTTTTTTTTTTTTTAAATGGAAAAGGGAGAAGTTAGGAAATGAGAGATGAGAGCTTTCTCTTTTTCACACTTGGCTCTAACAGTGAGGAGTTCTGACTAGCCACAGTAGATGGTTAATCACATTTAGTCTGAACAGATGTCTTTAGTTTCCTGCCTTGGGACCACTCACCTACCTAAGTAACCCATCAAAAATGGAACAGAAGAAAGAAGACTCTGTGAGATTTAGTGCATCCTCCCTAGATCGTATTAAGGCATGCTGTGGCCTGGAGAAGCCATGGATTTTCTGAGCCCCAGATGATGTTTAAGGCTCTGTTTCTGTGCAGTCTCGTGGGCCACCTTCTCTTATTTTTTTTGCTTTCCAGTCAGCATAAAAGGGGGAAGTGCTGGTGGTATGCTCAGCCTCTCCTGTAGGTGTGTGTCCCCGAGGCGATGTGGGGAAGGTAACACAGCTGATGTTACCCTCCCAGAGAATTCCTCCCTGGGGGCTGTTTCATGTTTCACACTTAGTGGTACTGGAGAGGGGGGTGTTGGGGCTCTCCATGAGTGCCCTAGGACAGTATCTTCAGTTGACTCTCCCTGTATGTGTGGTCTGGGTAAGATCATAGATGACCAAATGTAAGGCAGACATATGAAGTATGGACTGTGTTAGTATATAAACCAGACTCTCTGAATTAATGTTTGTACATGCTGTCATCTGTGGGGTGTAGTAAATTATCTATTACATGTTTCACACATGTAGAGTGATCTAAAACTTTGTACCCTGACACCAGTGAGGTTTTACAATTGTGCTGTATTTTGGCAGGAAATACATGTGAATTCTTGACTGATTAATTATTAAAAGCATATCAGGCATGTTGCAAATCGTGGCCTACTTCTTCCAAGCATGGTCCGGCCACGTGAGCAGCCATGTCCATTCCCGCAGCAGTGCTGAGCTGTGTGGGACCGCTGCCACATGCAGAGCTAAGCGCTCCCATCCATGTTTTAAATGCGTGCAGACCTTGTAACTTTTTTTCGTAACCATTTTGCTAAATCCATTCCAGACAGTTTTGTCTTTCCTTTTCATTTTCTCTTAAGCCAAGTCATGCTGATTTTTTGCTACTGCTTGCTTTCAGAAAGAAATAGCTTAGGAGCCAAAGGAGATGGAATCTCCAAAATAAGTGGAGATTCTAAGTCTGTGAGGCTGTTATTCTGCATTACAGCCTGGTACCATCACGTTTGTCTTCCTGGCTTGTTTTCTGATTTCTAAAGACAATTATGAAGGATTTTTATATAACATACCATGACTGTGGTGGGAACAATTGCAGGGTTTATTGTTCTTTAGTGAGGCATGGTGGCAGGGTCTAAATAGATGGAAGGGATGAAGTACTTCTTCAGAAATAAAAGGAATGGATGGAATAGATGGATGGCTTTGGTCTTTGGGCATTTTGACTTGGCCATATGGAAGGCCTACTCAAAGCAATGAAAGATGTGTTGGACTCACTGGGCTTTAACTTGGTCTATCCAGCTGGACCTTGCTAGGCCTCCTCCCCTCCACCCCAGCATATCTAAGCCTTTTTGAGTCTCGGAGATTTTTCTAACAACATTTTTCCCAAAATGCTGTCAATGCATTCAGCAGCATTTAAATTTTTTTTTTTTTTCAATAGCCTCTCACAGTAAACTGAAGTCTAATAATTGTTTCTGCATAAATTGCCAAGAAGCATGGCAGAAGCAAGTTGAGTGACACCTGAAATGTTAATTTTTTGGAATACTGGAAGCTCTGCATATTTTTCAAATCAAATTAAATCACAAATCTGTTGCAAATTGGAAAGGAATTCCAAGACCAGCATTAAAATAATTAAGGGTCTGGGGAGATTGACTTGACATATGGGAAAGATAAGGAGAAAACTACACATTTAGCTGCATAACGATAATGAATGTGCAAAAAGTAGGAATTATGATAACAATAATACTAATTAATAATTACTTGAGGGGTGTTAATAATAAAGGGGAAAATGTAGGGGAAAGGCCTGCACCACTGCAGATCAGTGGCCCGTAGTTTTTGACATTAATTTTTTATGTATACTCTGCTCTTTAATGATATCGTGGGATGACTTTGAAACAAACGCACCTTGTCATAATGTATAGAAAACAGATTGTCACATGTAGCCTGTTCAGTGCTCATGCGTCTGATAATATTTCACGTCTGATAATATTTTGTGCTTTTTTTCCCATGCAGCCATTAATGTTTTCTCACTTTGGTTTTCCAACAGGCCACACCGTTGTGATTTATTTTACATTTGCTTTGCCCAAAGTAATCGAAGTTGTGTTCTTCCTAAGCCCTCCTCTTTGGTTCCGTTCTTGTAGATAGCTGTGGCTTATAAACAGCCTACACATCTGCTTGGATTTCAGCTAATGCCACTGGCGATGTCCCCATTTAAGAAAGATATCTGTTGGTTTGGTATTTTGCTAAGCATTGATACATGGTGGGGTTTCTGAGTGCGTGTTTGTGTGTGTGTGTATGAAAAAGGATTTTAAAGAAACATCTCTGGAATAATTCTGTCTCCATGCTGGCGCTGGGTCAGGAGAGACAGGCTAGAGATATTCTCTAGAGAGTGGGAGACTGTTTTCTTTTAGAACTGGCAAATTTCCTCCACTGCTTTTGAACATGAAGTGTTAAAGGTATAGTTACAGTCCTCAGTAGAAATTGAAGTTACCTTTAGAGGCTTCTCTCCCCATCTTTGGAAGTCTCCGTATTAGTTTTCTACATCGGATAAAAAAAAATCTACTTTACATGCGCCGGTGCCCAGTTTTCAGTATCCTATCAGCCAGGAAATAAACACATCTGGGGTTTTTTTTGGTATATTGTATAGCCAAAGGTTAGGTCTTGCCTCCTTTTCCTTCATTAATGCTTTGTTTACAATGTAAGTCTTCTGAGGATGCTTATGAGAAAACAGAGGCAGCGTCTTTGCAATGCTAATGGAGCCCATCCTTATCCTCTGAGCGCAGATGCCCCCACTACGGGAACCATCAGTCTGGTATCTGGGTGAACTTGAAATGTCAGTAACAGAGACCTGTGGTTTTGTTGAAATAACACAGCTCGAATACTGTTTATGATTCAGATCCTCAGATTATCAGGGGTTTTGTGGGCTGCCCAGTTGTTACCCTCTGCTTCTTGCAAGATACAGCTATTTTAGAGGGGGGAATAGACTCCCCACTACATGTTTTTTTTATTACCATAGTACTCTGACACACTTTGGATGAAGGATTCCTCTTGGCATCTAGAAACTCAGGTTCATAAAAGTGCATCTGCCTATGGGCTTCCGTGCGGATTTCACTGGTTTATTTTTGACTTGTAAATCCATCAATAGTTTAGGACACCAACAGTCTGAGAATCTCCTCTTTTTCCTATACTGTGCAGCAGAAGTGACATTCGATGGCAGGGCTACTTGAGAAAAAGTTTTGTTGAATTGCTTGCGAGGATGCTGCAGGTAAAATCCATCTTTAATTCCTAGAGCACAGGCCAGGTAAAATTCCAGACTTGCAATACATTCCTTCCAGATATTCAGGAAAAGTTCATTGGTGGATTCTGATGTGGGGCTGGAAATGGGTTTGCACCAGTATACGTTGGTAGGAGGTAGACTCCAGCTAGCTGTGAAGTGTGGGCATTTTACAATACCATGTATTACTAGTTATTTTTGTTCCAACTGTACATTTCAGTTCCCACAAATGAGTTCTGAGAACTGAAAGGGAATGCCTCTCCTTATTTAAATGAAGAATAAATCTAGCTTACGTGCAAGGAATGTGGGCTATGTTTTAGCACCTGCACCAACCTCTTCTAAAAGTAACGTAGTTTCCTGAGGTTTCCATGGAGGAAAGCTACTCTAAGACTGATGTAATCCAGAGTTGAATGAAGTCATCCAGCTTCTGCGTTTAAAGCCGCATGCTTGTCCTCAGTTAATTAGCAGTATAAAATTAGCCTGCTTTTTCAGACACACAAGAGCATCCACAAGTCATCCTGAAGATAATAAGAGCTGATAACGCTTAGTACATTGGTAAATGAGGCCACATTTTAAGAAGTGACTAAATATGGCCACAAAATGCAACTTTATTCAGCACTGCTGTATACCCTTTACCCTTCACTGTTGTGAAGAAGTTAAAAAAAAGTCTGTGACCTCAGATTAGTTGTATGCTTGGTCATAGTCTACCAGCTTTGTTACTTGAAAATACAGTAGGGTGAAACATGATGACAATAAAAGCTAATTTCTTCCGTTTATTTCCCTTGACTTATTTTGAAACATTTCAAGTTTCCCTCAAGTTCTGCAGCTTGTACAACAGCTGAGCTTGTTGACTGTGCTTACATAAAGACAGAATAATTGTGCGGTATGGTGCAAGGGACAGAGTAATAAACAAGCATCCTGACAGGGACTTGTAACATCACTGGAGTGACATATTGTGGCTTGAGTAAGGAAATGTTGTAGTCAGCAAAGCACCAGAGAAAACACGCAGTTCTGGATTTATAATGATGTCGGCAAGATGAACCATCTGCCTTTTCCATCTCTGATTTTGGTGACACCCGCCCCCCCAATTATATTAGAAGTAATGTGCATGCAAATGCATTATCACACAGTGTAATCCAAACTCCACTGAGGTGATGGTGTCCAGCTATACTGTCAGGGTTGCTGTTAGTAATAAACACTCTAGAAGTCAGCTTGTATGCACAGAGCATTTTTAACTCAAAGCCTATTTGATTCTGATTTCCATTACTTGGCCCAGTTTCCATTCTGCTTTATCTGTCAGCCTACATGAAGCTCTCAATCCTCTTTCAGGGTAAATTTTCTCCAATATCCACTTTCTAGCTGTAAGATAATTCACAAAGCTAATAAAGGAATGATCATTCAGACTGAGCTTGTTGCTATGCGACCGCATTACTAAGATAACAACACAAGTCATTTTTATATATCTGCTATATCTTATACAACGGAACTCATTTATGCTTTATTTGGATTGAATTGGGTTATCGTTGACAACTTAGTTTGGAGGCTGTTTTAACTTGGAATGAGACCTTTTTTTTCCTTCCTGAAGGATACTTTTTAGGTCCCATTTCTTCCTTGGTTACTGACCCAGTTCATAACGACTGTTCATCTGGCTATGTAATTATAGCAGGATTGACTTCTCAGCTGATCAAAATCCAACACATTTTTAAAAGGCCTTTGGCAGAATATGATCTGAGTTGATAAATAGAAAATGTATTCCCTTGATGAAGATATGAATGTATGCTCTTCAGTATTGGATATTTAATTCTTTTACAGAAATCATTCTTTTACCAAATATATGTATATTTGGTATATTTGGTATATCTGGGGTGTGTGTATATCTATATATATATAAATACACATACACCAATGTGTTAGCTGGATTCCCTATTGGCCTTAGGAATACAGGATGGTAAATGTATTATATCAAAAGCAATTCTTTAACTATTTTGCATTTCTACAGTTTCTGTATACTGTTTAAAATCTGTCTGTGGAAGCAGACATCAGGATTGATTATTTTGTTTTACAAGGGATATATTTTGCATTCTTAGGGTGATGAGGAAGTTTTCAGTATATAAAAGGAGGTGCATGTGTCGACTTGAGAATATACTCAGTCTGAAACAGTAACTCAGAAAAGAGTGAGATCTTTCATTCATGTAAAAATTCTGAAATGACGATATTTTCAAACATTAACATTGCTTAATCTTTATCTCACAGTGTTATGACAGACATCCAGTGTACCTCCCATTTCTCAGTGTTCTGAACCCCTCTGCAGCTTCCAAGCACCCAGCATCCCTTGATAGCTTCTACTATGCAGTTACGTGCTGTGTCAGTACAATATGATTGGAAATTAGAAATGTAGGGGTATAGCAGAATTAACAGAGTGTATTGTAAAAATAGACAATCTAACAAACCATACAGCACTGAATGAATTATTCATTTCCATAGCTAATTACATTGACTCTTCATGTTAGAATTTTACTGAAGTTGACACAGGAGGTGGAATTCAGTTTGCAATTAAGACACCCCAATGTAGATGTCTTCATCTAAGCTCACATTGAAATCAACAGAGGTCAAGGATTCAGCTGGACCCAACTCAGTTGTCTACTTACAGGTTCCTGC
>VYZW01062416.1:0-98990 GCA_013401315.1 Balaeniceps rex
ATCACCAAAAAAAATCCCCCCCCAAAACCCCGAAGTACCATTTTTGCCTTCCCCGAAGCCGCATCGCTCTGCCAGCGCTACCAACCGCTCTGCCAAAAACCCACCCGCAACTTGCCACCGCGCGGCTGGCCGGCCGCAGGCTCCTTTCCCTACAAACTCATTCGTACAGCTCCAGCTCTGGGTCAGCACCGTGCTCCCCCCACCCCAGCACCCTCTTTCTCCGTGTCCCCCCCCGACCCTTGGGTTTAAGAGATGGGGAACATTTAAAGCGGCTGCGGTGGGGCTGGGAGCGGGAGGCAGCCCGGGCGCGTGAATCACTGCTGCGAAGCGATGCCGAGGGAAGTCACAGACTTGGGAGAGAAAACAGGAGGGCTTGAAACAGCCTCCACGCATCTCCAGGCAACAACCCGCCCCACCAGCCAGCCAGCCTGCTACTTCGGGATGAATTATAGCATCGGGATAAAAATACGAGAGGCCGGGCAGGTGCTTAATACTTAAATGCGTGCACCCGATAGTGCCAACGCTGGGAGATGGTGACCTCGCCCTGCACGTTGCTGTGCCATAGCTTCACCAAAAGCCTTGCCGGCCGGCCGGCCGTGGCGAGTGATGGCCGTGTTACAGCTGAGAGGGTGAAGCCAAGGGAGAGATGAAAAGCCTGGTTTTTCAGACGCACTGCAGGTGCCTGCTGTCGCCAAAAACCTCGGGGCTTGGCCAAGGTCGTGGCATGGCTACGGTGGGAGCCTGGCTTCCCGTGCCCAAGCCCCCAGACCCTTCATTCCCGCGTGCCCCGGCACCAACCGCACGCGCCGCAGCTCCAGCACCGTGTCCCCCAAGGGACTTTTTCCTTTCGGAGAGATGGGAACGGATGTTTTGTGGAAGGGGAGGGCTCAGGGCTGTGGAGGAGAACCGCCTGTTAAACGGCCCGGAGCACTCGGCGGGGCTGGTCGCCCACCGGGAAATCTTTGGAAACCCCTTTTCTTATTTCCACGATTAAATACGACCAAGGAAAAGAGGGGAGGGAGCAGGGACCCCCCTGCAGCCCCACACTGCGTGAGGGGGAGCCCAAGCAGCCCCCGGGAGCCCCTTTGCCCATCCACAGCTGTCCCTTCCACGTCCCCCCGAGCCCTCCTGGATGGACAGACGGACGGTCAGGGCTGGCCTCACAGCCTCCTCCGGCCCTGGCTGCCAACACTGCCAGAGCGTCCCAAAGCCCAGATTTTTATACTCGGCGGGGGACGCACCAGCTCTTGGTCCGCGTTATTAATCCAGCACAGCTGAAACAACAGGGGCAGGGTGGCCGCGCCGTGCCAGCGCTCCGGCAAAGCCGCCCCCGGCTCCCCCGCTACCACCTTGGCTGGGAGCTGGTGGAACAGGAGCAGGACCGTTACCGCTCCGGGGCCCCTCCGTGAGGAATCCCAGGCATTCGGGCTGGGGCGCGGAGGCTTTTTGTTCCACTGTGAAGAAGGAACGATCTCGACGTGGAGCTGCCGTTTCACAGCCAGAAATTCTTTTCCCATTTCCTCACCGAGTCACGTGCCAGAAGCAAGCCAAGTCTTCCTCCAACACATCCCCCCTGTCTCTAAAACCATTAGGGAAAGATTCGGCAAGTACTAAAGCCAATTAAAAACCTGCTGTGCCCGGCCTGAAGATCCCAGCCAGAGCTCTTGCAGGTTCCCCAAGTCATGGCTTTAAGCCACCAAGTGCCACCCCAGCGATGGGGACAGAAGGCGAAGGGTGCTGGGAACTGCAACTTCAGGGCTTTGCTCGAGCTTTGTGTTGGTGCGAGGGAAGGATGGGGCAGGACACCAAGGTCCTGTCTGAATTTTTGTCCTTTCGGGTGTCTCCGAGCGGCTCCAGCACGCGGAGCCCTGCCAGCAGCAAGCGCCGGGACCGAAATAAAGGGCTGACAGAGCTTCAGAGCCGCAGCCCCGAGCTCAGGAGAGCGCGTCTGCTCACTTCGCAGCTCGCCAGATCTGCGGCACAGCGGCAGCGGGCAGAACGGACCACCAGGACCCCTCATCTGGCTTTCGTTCAGTCACCAAACCTCCTCTCGCCTGCCCCGTTACCAGCACATTTTGGCCAAACCCAAGTTGGGGTTCACGGCTGCGGACGATGCGCTCGGGCGCCGGGACGCCCGTGCTCCGGCAGCCAGCCCACCGTGGGCAGAGGACCACACAGCTCTACCGAGGGCTGTCACCCAGCCCAGACCCACTCGTGCCCCAGAGCCACCCCAGGCCACGTCCTGCAGATAAAGACCCTCAGCTAAAACCCACCGGAGCTTTTCCCAGACTTGCTCCAAGCGGGAACATCCCCATTTGTCTCCCAGACCCGCAGGTTTCAAGCTTTCCTCATATGGCCACGGGCCCCGGCGCGCGGCGACGCGTGCCTTCCCCGTCACGGGGTGATGTCACCCTGTTTACGACTGCATTACATCCTGCCTGCCGCTGCCGCCACTGTTTACATGGGAAAGCAGTATTTGGAAACCAATATATTTTTAGCTTTCTTTTAATGCATCTTAGCAGCTGGAAATGAGGGACCTGTTTATGTGACGAGCAAGAGAGCCCAGAGACAGCTCAAGATCTCTGATGGACACGTCGCTAATGAGCCCAGGGTACAACCGAGGGCTTTCTCCATCCTCAAAGCTCCTTTAATCTTCACCTTGGTGTCCTTGGCCCTGGGCAGCGCAGCACCCACTCGCCCAACCTGGCTGAGGGTAGGTGCAGGAGAGCTCCTGCCTTTGCACCATGAGCTTTGTCCCTACAGGTTTTGCTGACTGTCCCCCATGTCCAACTCCGTGAGGGTCACCGTGTCCCCCATGTCCGACTCCGTGAGGGTCACCGTGTCCCCCATGTCCGACTCCGTGAGGGTCACCAAGCTGGTGGTGGCAGGAAGGACCGCTGGGTTGGGACATGGCACCGCGTCCAAGCAAGGCAGAGGGGATAAACCCCGAGAGCCTCCAAGCCCGACGGAGGGACCTGGGGTGGGTTTCAGCCTCCCCCGGACACCACGATAAAAGCACAAAGCCAAATCACGCACTCCCAAAATCTGCCTTAGAAACGACTCTTTTAGGTTTTGCTGGGATTTTTACCGGAGGATTCATGTTTTTTAAAGCCTTCGCTGCATTTGTCAGAAGGTCTGAGGGATTTCTTTATCTCCCTTTCAGTGCTGTCGCTCTCCTAAACTCGCTCCTTTTGCCAAATCTTTGCGATTGCCGTTTGGGCGCCGCGTGGGCAAGCCCCGAGCTCCCAGCCTGTTCCAGGCAACAGCACCCGGGCTAATCCCATCCCACCGTGCCGGGTTGGGTGCTCCCTTATCCCCTTGGCTTACAGCTGGCTTCAAGCTGATTTCATGTCATTGCCACCATGCACTCCCTCTCTTCAAAGGCCACGGCTGTTGGTGACGTGGGGAGCCAGAGCGCCTTTCAAGCAGCGATTTGCAACCTGTAGCCCATAAATTTGGGACTCTCCTCCGCAGGGCTGTGGGAGGAAACCTGGGCTAGCTCCGTGGGGGTCTGCACCGCCACTGGAAAAGTTTTAGAAAGAGGTTAAAAACCAAACTCCTGGAGAAACGTGTGTGCAGGTTGGATGTGCAGATGCAGTGAGCACTGCAGTTTTTAATTTATTTGATTTTTCCAAGGGTGCAGGAGCTGCACCATAGTTGTTTCCCTGCAAGGCAGCTAATGTAGACGTTGGTATAAATAATTCTCCCGAACGAAGCCTGGAGCCCACGTGTTGCAGCAGCGCTCGGGCACAGCCCCACACCGTGGCATTCGGCGCTCGATCGCTGCAGAGCCCGGGGCTCCCCTGGGACCCCGTCTGTGTACACAGAGCACCCTGAAACAGCCCGACCCGGGCTGGGACTGCGAGCCAAGGGCAGAGCCATGTGCCGGGGCGGTGGGTCCTTGCGGCCGGGGGGCTTGCCTGGGCACAGGAGGTGCAATCTGCCGAAATGCCCATTTTTGTCCTCAGCTGTCCGGTTTTCCTGGAAATTCCCCTCCGTGGGTGCCAGGCTTTGCTCTGGTGCTGCATGAGGGTGGGTGAAGCACCCCAGGCTCGCTGGCCATCCCGCTCCATGCTGCCAGTGACCCAGCACCCACGCCAGGGAAATGGAAAACTACAGAAGCTGCTCCTCACCTGGTGTCAGCGTAACCAGGGGGAGCCGAGGGATGGGGTGATTAATAAACTGCTCTGGAGGCGCTTTAGGAAGTGAGGTAAGTGCGTTATCATCCAGAGAATCCTCTGGATGGGAGACATTTTAAACCACTCCTTCGGCAGAAGAATCGGCAATTGTTCTTGAAGCGCTGCGGTGACTAATCCGAGCCCGAGCCCTTCCCCAGAGAAGCCCCCGTCTGCTCCAGATCCAGCCACGGTCACTCCCTTCCCCGGCAGAGAACGGTGCCTTGCTTGGATGCCGTAGGTGATGGGAAAGTCCTACGTTCGCTCCACCACGTGCTTCCCCATGGATCCCCCCTCCATGGCTGCATTCCGCCGGGACCGGGCTCCTCTCCCTCCTCTGCTCAGCCCTTTGCAGACACAAAGGTTCCCACCTCCTCCTCCCTCGGATCCTCAGCTCTCCCGCTCTTATGCAAAGCTGGTATTTTTAGTACCTCCTGGAAACGCTGCGAAGTGTCAGCACCACCAGCTAACGAGCGCTCCTGCGAGGGGACATTCCTACGGCCATCTCCCCCCGCTGAGACCCGCAGGGTCACCAAAGCATCTGCAAGTGGGTGGCTTTGGAGCACTAACCCAAGCCGGCTCCTGAAAGGGACCGTTTGGTCACAGCCTGATTGTTTTATGGTCAAGAAAAGGGGCGGGGGGGAAGCGCCTTGCTATGATTTGGTCGGTCTCAGCAGCTCTCGGCTTAATTCGCTCTTGTTCTGGGTTTGCTCGGGATGGGGAAAGTGCCTGTGCCCCTGCCTGCCCGCTGACAAGTCAAGGTCAAAACCCACCCGTGGCTCGCTGACGAACAAGCGCAGCGGCAGCGCTGCCTTTGGGGAGGCCGAGCGCCAGGGGCGCGTTTGCTCTTCCCTTATTTGCGATAAAATTTATTTCCAAGCAACAAGGAGGCTGCAGGGGCCACTTGTGCTCAAGTGCCTCTCGTGCAAACACATTTATTTACAACCCCCCAGATTACCACCGAACACCCACCAGGGCTTTGCAGCTCTGCTCGGGCCGCTCGCCCCGGCCAGGGTCGGCGACAGCCCCGTCACCCGGCACAGCCCGCGCTTATCACCCCCCATTTATCATCCTCTTCTCCAACGAGGGGCGATGGTGCCTTTAAGGCAGCTTAACAGCTGTCAGAGAGGAGGCATTTTTGCTTGTGCTGCTGATGCTCAAAATACTAGCCAGAGATACTTTAAGTAGGTCTGGAAAGCATTCAATGAGAAGACACCGTGGTGCAGCCTGTCCCTGCTCCCAGCCCAGTCCCACCCAGCTGCTCCCAACTGGACGACTGTCGGGAGCCGCACGCATTCCTCCGGGGGCACAGAAGGGTTAAAAATACCCTCGCCCGGGCTGGGGCACAGCAAGTGGCAGCGTCCCCTCCCTGCCCCGTCCCATCCCAGAAACCCACCTCCCCTCTCCCCCTGAAGCCCCCACCAGCGATGCACCCCCAGCTACGGGGTCTCCGGCCGTACGACCGGGTGCAGTTACCAAAAAAGCCTCCCCGGAGGCCCGGGCCGGGTGCTCGGGCATTGCCTGCAAGCACACGTGTCTGCTAGCGGCAGCCAACACGCTGTCTCGAGAAATTAAGGCTTCAAGTGTAAATGATTTGGTGCAAATACCTCGCCTCATCAGCACACGGAGTCGCTCCTGCTCTCCGGTTCAGCCCCGCGATCCCGAGATGGGATGCTGGTTTTCTCTGCCCAAACTCGAAAGCAGCTCTGCAGCCACAGAGCCGCCGGTCCCGGAGACAGAATCATAGAATCATGGAATCGCTTAGGTTGGAAAAGACCCTTAAGATCATCGTACGCGCGTCTGACAGAGGCAGATCACAAAGTCCCACTCGTGCAATTGGGGACCGCGCTCGTCCCCAGCCCGCCGAGGAGCGCAGTCTGCAAACGCAGGTGGGATAAACTTCTGGGAAGAAACCGCCCATTTCAGTCCTCCTGCAAAACAGCCACCGTCAAACACCGCACGGCGCTGGGCGGCCAAGCCCTGCGTGTCCCCTGCCACCCGTGCCCCGTGCTGCGACACCAGCTCACGTGGGGGATGCGATGCCCATGAGCTCCCTTGTACCCCCAAGGCCGCGTGCCACCGGCAGCCCCCTCTCCCGAAAAACAGCGGGAGAAACCCAGGGACACCGGGCACGCGGTTATTAGCACCAGCGGCAGCTCTGATAGTGCCGTTGAGTCAGCTCCCGCCCGAGAGGTCGGGGGAATTAGGAGAGTCATAAATAGAGCGCCGAAGAAAGCCGACGTCCTCCTGCCGCGAAGGGGGGTGACGGCAGGGAGGGCGCGGGAGCGCGTGGGCTCTAATCACTGCTTTCACTTCGGGCGAAGCGGGGAGGACCCGGCGCAGGGTTAGACACAGCGGCTTCCGAATGGCAAGTGAGTAATGCTGCTTCGGGCTTTACTCACGCGCTGCATCACCCCTCCTGGGATTTCTTTCCTGATTTTTTTTATTTTATTTAAGCAGATAAAGAGGGTGCTGGAGGCACGAGGGCTCCGCGGGCCCCGGACGACCTGACCCGCTCTAAAATAAAACAGGAGTGCGGCTTCAGTTCTTGCTGTCTAGGGATTCTCCCTCCCCCTCTCCGTCGTCCAGCAAAAACCCTTCATTGGCATGAAGGAGCGGTGCCCCCGTTCGCTGCGTTGAGCAACTCCGGTTTCAAATAACCTCCCCAAAAATCCGCAGCAGGAGGAGAGGCAGGAGCCCGAAATCCCATCTCTTCCCCCTGCTCCCCACGACCTGCCCCGGCAACGCCGTCGCCTGCGAGGGTCGGATGCGGCGGTCCCTTGCTCCCCGTGGCAGACCCCCTCCTGCTCCTCCCCGCCTCTCCGGCGGGGGCAAGGGTGCGGTTTAATTAATACTCGAGGCGCGATCCTGGATAAGCGGCGCGGCGTGTGCCAGCTGCGGCAGGTCCCGGCTCGCAGGCATTCCTCCGCCGTGCCCCAACGCCGCCAGCAGACGTGGGGCGAAGCGCAGCTGCGGCGACGGCGGGGGCCGCGGCGCGGCATCAGGAGGGGGCCGGCAAGTCGACGGAGGTCCAGCCGCGCGCGGAGGCATCACCACGCGTCTTCCCCTTCAGCCAAGTGCATCGGCACCGATCCGAATGCGATGGTGACCCCTTGGTTGTGTCAAGTTTGATGCTTTTTCTTGGGTTTCATTTTGGGTCAAGTTCTTCAGATTCTTGCAGAAATCCCTTCTGGCCGTCGAGCACGACTCGGAAGGACGGCAGGCTGCCCCGTTCCTGCTCTCATCTTCGTCACGGGGAGGAAAGCGGCCCCAGCAAACCAAACCCACTCTGGCATGACACGACTGGGCAGGCAGCGGCATCCTTCCGCTCCTGAGCATCGCTTTATGGTGCAGCAAGCCTAAAAAACCTCTGCTAGCGCCTTTGACCCGGGGCCGAGTGTTACGTTCTGCTTTATAGCTCAAATGTGGCAACGGCAGAGTTTGTCCAAAACCACCACGGTGACTCAAAGAGGGTCCCAGCTCAGAACTGCCAACGCTAAGCACCAGCCGGGCTTTGAAGCCCAAGCTCCAAATCCACTGTATAAAAGATAAAGTAAGCAAAACCAGGCTTGAGCTCGCTCAGCCAGGAGGCCGAGCCGCCCCAGCACAGACGTCTTCCCCAAAACCACCAAAGAATTTGATTCCATCAGCTCTCCGCGTCCCGGCTGATGGGTGCTCTTTGGCCAGACAGGACCAGCCCATGCCTGGGGCTTCCTGGCACCACTGCTCCAAACCAGCAAACCTCACCCCTGCTTCTGGGGCATGTAAAGGAAGATCAGCCCCTTTATCTCAACACAAGCTTTATCTGAAGCACGGCATTAGTTTCGCAATCTTTGGGGGGAAGGGTTGTAACTCGGGGTCTTCTGGCTCAGAGGTCGCTGAGCTGGAGAGCACGCGATGGAGGAGACCCTCCCCATGACCCGTCATCTCTCATCCGTACCTGGGGAATCGCTTCCCTGGGGAATTCTGCTGTTTGCTAAACTGAATCAACATAGCTGCTATGTTTAGTAACATTTCAACTGTTGCTCATTTGACTCCAGTCATTAAAATTTAATATTAGAGTAAGCTTTGAGAAACCTGAGCTGACAGCAGCGAGGGCGGAGGGGGAAGAAATGCCCCAGCCTGAAAGCTCCCACGAGGAGCCCTCGCCGGTGGCTGTCACTTGTCCCTCGCGCTGAAGAGCCTGACTCGGCCGTGTGATGCTCCCGGAGACACGGCGCTGGAAGAGTCTTCCAACTTTTAGCACCCTTTTGTACAAAAAAAGGGCTCCTCAGAGAGGCAGCAATGCAAGACAGTCCCTTGGGTTAAACTCACGCTGAAGACCAGGAGTTAAAGACGAGGTCCCTTTGCTCTGACAGCGTAACGTAAGCTAAAGCCGTGTCATTTCTCCTGTAGCACAGCTGGATCCGAAGCGGTCCATCAGGATGTCCATATAAGCACAGACTCCAAACCACAGAAATGCCTTGCAGCTGCACTTGATCTCACCATAAAGCTGGAGGATAGACGAGATAACCCCTTAAAGTCTCTTCCAGATGGGTTTCTTACAATCCTCCAACAACGTGGTGCTCCAAACCAGTCCCTACCTAGTTTTCCCCCACCCCCTGAAGGCCAGGTCCACCGAACATCTCTGCCCTGGCTTCCAACGGCCACGGGAGCCGGCAGGGGCTCAGCCCCTCGGTGTAGCCATCCCCACCGCTGCACCCGCCCGCTGAACCGTAACACCTCCTGCAAACAAAGCTTCCCCCCGAGCAAGATCCGGCAGCTGCTTCCCAGCCGCCCGCCTCCGAGAAACCCGGCCAGGAGGAGCACGTACAGCGGGAGAGGGCTCGTCCCCCCCGTAGCCAGGATTAGTCCCCCCGTGACCTGGGAAAGGGGCTGGGGCAGAGAGAGGAGACGCACGGGTGGCAGTGCTCCAAAAGTTCAGCGTTTGCTGTAGGTTGTGGCCTTTTGGGGCAAGTTTGAGGGGTGTTTGCAGGCAGGGAAAGAAAAATGTATGGGAAGCTTCAAGTATCCGCCGCTTCGGAAGTCATCTGTTCACGGCCTCCGCCGGAGCCTTCAATATATCTTCTTTATTAAAATCCGGACACAATGAGCCCAGAAGTGCCCACCTTTGTCAGGGCTGCGCTGGCAACGTGCCTGGAGCCCTGGGGCCACGCCTAATTTGCATCTCATTTACACAGATGTTCATTAAAATTAATGCCTTAAGACATAATATCTGCCCGCATTTGAGCCTTCTGGACAGACGGACCGCGACCGCTCCTGCAGAGCCCCAGCCACCCCATCCTCCTCCCCACGCTCCGCTGCACCGTCCCACGCCGCCCCGGGGAGCGCTGCCCGGCCGAGGAGCTGCCTCTGGTCCCCACGGACACACCGTGCCTGCATCTTGTTTGCAATCCAAGAAGGGAGACAGTTGTGATACCGTCTTAGGCACGGAGAAATAAAAACCCGGTGCAACCAAAAAAAGCCCCCCGTGCTCCCCGCTTCCCCCAGAGCCCAAGCCAGACGTCTCCACCGCTCTCCCTCCTGCACGTATGGAGCACAGACGGTCCCTGCCCGTACGCTGCAATGCCCTTCCACGTGCAGATCGATATCTGGGATTGCATTTCCCCTTAGAGAGAACCGTAAGATGAGGCTTTGCAAAGATCTGCTCCGCAACGTTTACGATTCGTGCAAAAATGCCTGCTCCCTGGATGAACCGTGCATGGGAGGAACGCCGCTGCGTAACCGCGATTGCTCCATCCACCCTTTTGCTTCTCCCTCATTTTATCCTCAGCCATTACACAGCAAAACCCTCCCGTCATTGCTGCAACTTTCATTTTTCCACAACCAAAGACCCCAACTGCACCGCGTGGTCTTGATGGCCAACGAACGACCCCTGGTAAGGACACGTCACTCCCCAAAGCACCCTTGGCTCGTGCAGCCCAGGACGCCGTTGTCTTAAAGGGTCGTCCTCAAGGTCATTGAGACGTAGACCATTTGCAAGTGCTACGATGGGTTAAGCTGCGCCTGCCAGCCCCGCTCGCCAGCCCGGCCAACCACGCAATCTGCACCGAGGCCGGGTTTCATCATTGTTTCTAATGAGAGCTGCTCAGCCGGGAATAATCCCCTGCTCTGCAGGAAAGTTACACTGGTTTTAAGGACTAGAAACCCCTTTTCGGATATATTTGTTCCAAGCGACTGTGTGGTGTTTAATGATGAAGTTAAATCCTTCCCATCATCACAAGCTCAACGCAAGACTGCCCGACACGAGAGTTAACAGCCACACGACCAGGTGAGTTGGAGTTTGCCCCGTAAGTACCATTTCCGAGCTCTTTTTTTTTGGATAGGCAATCCCCACAACAGAAATACCTTGTCCTGGTGAAGGTTTCGCAGAGCTATTAAGTGGTGGAATGGGATCAATTAGCCATGAGATGAAAAGTAAATGACTGTAAAAACGCCTCCCCCTCCCAGCCCCCATTAACACCAGGAAACGAGCAGCCAGATGTAAATCAGCCCAATCATCAGCTACCGAGCACATCAGCAATAGAAGTTTCACAGCAAGAGAATTTCCAACCAGTATTAATATAATTAATGTAGTGTAACAGCATGACCCATAATACTGTATAAAAAAAATATCAAACACACTCCAGCTCTTCCCTCTCTCAGCATTTCGTGCAAGCCTTGATGGTCTCTAGCAGCTCTTTGCTGGAAACATGAACAGCCCGTGGCAAAACTTTGCCTTGGCTTTATTCCCTGGGTGTGTCCCTCATCCCCCAGTTTATCTGTGCCTTTATTTGTACCCAAAGACCCCAAATATATGCCCCAGATGAAGTGAACAACAGGCAGCAATGGTAGGCCAGGCAGAAAGACGTACGGGATGATCTGATCTGGACCAGACTCTCAGATGAAGCCAACTTACAGTTCAGATGGACTCAAAACCATCCCTCCCTCCCTCCCCCCAAACCTAAATGCCAACCACCTCTACAAGCCCACGAGGTACCGGCACGCCAACATTACACGTCACAAGGAGAACAGGGAAAGGTTTTTTTCCTCCCAATCACAAAATCTTTCTGCACCTTTCCACCGCAGACTAGCAAGTCCAACGGTTGATCTTATATTCTCCAGAGCAAGGATATTTTACTACACCAAAAATGCTGACGTTACAGCAACGAACAACGAAACCACGATAGCTTGAAGACTGGAGTCCTACACAAAAGACCACAACACAGACAGAGCAAACACCACTTCACCAAACGCCACTTAAGGAAAGCGATAGCATAAAGCCTTACCTTGAAGTCTGCCAACTGCTGGTTGATGGTTTCCACCTCCGTTCCCACCACCCACTGCAACGCCTCATTCTCCTCCGCTGCGGTTGTCATGTGGGTCAGCTCCTTCAGCCTGCTGTAGAAGTCCTCGACACGAGACAGCGTCGTTTCTACCTGTTCCTGACGGTTCTTGCCCCTCTCGGTCAGTTTGCTGCACTGTTTATTCAGCGTCTCCAGTTCACGTTTCAGTCCTAATAAATCGGGGCTCCCTTCATCCTCCAGCATCTTCTTACATTCACTTTCAGAAGCTTCAATGTCAGACTTCAGCCTGTGGAGTTTGCCCAGGAACGTGCGAACGTCCTCTGCCTGGGACTGAAGGCTGTCAGAGTCTCTCCCGATGGGGCCCATGCTGTCTAACTCATCATCGAGGTCTGCCAGTTGAGAGAACATCTCCCTCACCCGATTATTGAATTGGCCGATCCCTTCAAGCTTGTTTTCCATGAGCGCACAGCAGTCATTTACTTTCTGCTTCACAGCTTTGAAGTCCTGCTGAGCCACCTCAGCTTGGCTTAAGAGCTGGGAACAGTCGGACCCATCTGGGGCATCTTCTACCAGACCTTGAGTGAAGTTTTTCAGATAATCCACCTGGGGCTCCAGGGCCTGCAGCACCTCCTGCTGTGCCCTGAGCTTCTCCAAATTCTTGTTGCTGCAGGCTTGGGGCCCGAGTGCATCATAGATCTCCAGCTGGTGCTTCGCCCCTTCCAGCTTCTTCTCAATGTTCTTGAAGCTCTCTTGAAACTCCTTGAGCCTCTGTGACATTTCTTCGATGGAGCCCGTCTTGGCTTGCAGCTCTTCTGTAATGGCATCCATCTTCTGATTGATCCCAGCCTTCTCATCCCGAACGTCATCCTCATCGGTTTGAGAAGCGTCAATCAGGATGTCGGCAGCGCTGTTCAGCATCTCCAGCAAGGAGCGACGCTTCTCCACGTCGCTCAGCATAGCCTTTGATCTCAGAAGAGTCGCCTCCAGCTGCACCGGATCCAGAGTTACTTCCAGCTCCGACATCTTTGCCTTGCAGTCCTCCACCCAAGGGAGGAGGTCCTCGGTGTGCCGCTGGTACTTCTGAGCTTTCTGCAAACAGTCCTTGAGCTTCGAGTGTCTATCAGCAGCCTGTTTGCTGAGCTCTTCCCAGTGTGTTTTGAGGCTGACCAGCTGGTTTTGCAGAGTGGTCTTCTCCTCCCCAGGCTGGACAGAAAGCAGCAAAGATTCTCCCTCGGCTACGATCATCTCGTAGGAGCCACTGTGTTGGTTGAGGCTCTTCTGGAACTCTTCTTGTTCCTGGATTTGGCTCTGTAGCCTCTCCAGTTTAGCAGAAATAGGTTGGCTCTGAGCTTGCCGGCACAGTTTGTCATCTAGCCAGGTCCTGAGTTCATCAAACATATGCTGGAACTGCTGGGAACTTGCAAGCGCGGTCTGCAGTCGGTTCATCCGGTCGGCTGAGATGGAAATAAGATTAGAACGCAACAATTAAGCTGAAATCAAATAAGCAAAGTGCAATTATTTAAAATCAACTCAGATGCACCGTGTTTTGATTAACAGGAAGGAGCTTCCCATTGCATCACCAGCCTTTTTGCTCACCGATTCATGAATTTCTTAAGTAGTAACAGGCAATGGTAACGCAGTAGTCTCAGTTCTCCTGACTGGTCTCTAAAGGCAACCTCTTCGAAACCAGAAGAGGCATCCCAAGGTTAGAGGGGGGGCCACTGGGTCTTCTCCATGCCCCATTCTGAATTTAGGAACTGGTTTTTCCCCCCAAGCGCAGCACATGCCACGCTGCTGCAAGCCACATCAGTGGGACTAAACATCTCTGCTCACTCTCCAGGCTCAGGTACGTCTGGAGTGCGAACTCTCCGGTGCTTAGTCCCACATAAACCACCCATGAAGCACCCTAAAAAATGATAAATGGTGCTTCCCCTATCACTCCTAGAAAGCCAGCGATGGGAGAGCCCTTTGGCAAAAAGCAGGGTGGAGTTCGACATCCCAACATCTCTTAAGCAACTTCTCCGTGCTGCCTCACCTGCCAGGTCTTCCAGCCCTTTGAGAGGAAGCGCCACCGTCTCCAGACGTTTCCTTAACTCATCTTTGAGATACTGCTCCCCGATCAGGACAGAGAGGTCGTCACAGAGGGTCTGAGCCTCTGCGATCTCCTCTTCCAGCTGCTCCAGGTCCGAGCGGATCTCACTGGTTTCCTCCAGCTGCTGTTTCACGGCATCGGGCTGCGTGCTGATGGCAGACTGGCTGCTCAGGCGCTGCCCAACTGCCTTCACCTTCTCGGAGAGGCCCTGGAGGAGCTCCTGGTACTGGGTGCTCTTCACTATGGCTTGGTCAATTTGGCTGGAGCGGGAGTTGAGGCGTTCCATTAGCTCGGACCATTTCTGATTAACCCCTTGGAGCTCTTCCCGCACCTGGGTCGTGGATGGAGAAACATCTCCCGGGCCAGTCAAGATGCTCTGAGCTGCCTGGTTGAGCTGCTCGTGCTGTTGTCTGCGAGCTTCAAATTCCTTCAGCATAAACTGGAACCGAAACAACATAAAAGTGTTTGCATAAAGCTGACAGCTTCGAGTACACAGAGCCAAAACAAACCAGACCTCCAGGGGCTTCATCCAGCCCGTGGCATCAGGAGGAACAAGCCCTGGGGTGGGACAGCAATTGGGCTGGGAAGACCACGATTCACCGCGACCCTGCGACTTAAAAAGCTGGGAGGGATCTGCGGCTCCAGCACTCTGCTCTCTCTCTTATTTGTCCTACTGCCGTGTAACGTAACGTAAACCAGTTAGATGAGAAGGAAATCTAATTGTGTTAACTGGGGCATTTTATTTTATGATGTGGCCGGTTACGGACACGTTAGGGTTTGGAAGCGGGAGGTGCAGAAAGGGCAGGCTGCCAGGCGGAGGGGCAGCATTAGCAAGACCTGCAGAGCATCAGCACAGGTCTGGTTTAAAGCAATTTCACTCTCCAAGAGGGGCCAAGTGATTCACAGATGAGTCAATCCAGTGCGGGGAAGGGAGCTCGAGCGCTGCACCCGTCTCAAGTTATTCACAGCAGTTTGCGCTCAGCGGGGTTTGGAGGACTTGGGAGAGGAGCCATGAGGTCTCCCAACACTCGCTGCATGGCAGAGCGCTCGCAAGACAAATAACTCCGAGTGCAATCTTCCACCTCACGTACTGGGTGAGACACGCTCCCTCCTCGCCCTGAACCCGCCATGGAGATGCGGACGGAGCTCCCGGCTCACCTGGACCTGCTGCTTCTGTGCATTCAGCATGTTCGGGTCGATGGAGAGGGGTCCCAGCACGCTCATCATCAGCTCCTTCTCCATGAGCCAGGGGCGCAGCTGGGCTTCGGCAGCCTGGAAGCTGGCCAGCTGGTTCGCCGACTCCTCTAGCTTCTGCTGCCGCTCGGCCGTCGCCTGGCTGGCTCTTTCCCACCTGCAATCTGAAGAACCGGCTGCGTTGGCGATGGTCGCGCTCCCGGTCAGCCCAGCCCTCCATCGAGAAGGTTTTTTACCCTCCCCATGGCTTCCCCGATGGGAAACCTCCTCAGCTCTTCAATATAACTAGCGTGGCTCTAGTCGCTCTCCATCTAATAAGCCATTGCCCATTTCTAACGGCTACGTGGTCTTGAAGCTCATAGAAGAAAAAAAAAAACCTCGCAAGCAGGATTTCTGCGCTCTAGTCACTACTGCCACGAGCTGGTCTGACCTTGGCTGAGCCATCTCACATCCCTGGCTCGATAAATGAGGATACTCTCATGTGTATCAGTCCTCACCCAGCACATTCAGATCTCCTGGACGGAGAACTCCGTAAACACGTTCCTGCTATTTCAAAGAAGAGAATCTCTGGGCTTCTTTTTAAATACACAGTCTTGTTTAGTCAACATTTAATTACCTAGGATAGCCTTACTAATGACTAGAATTTTATATCGAGCAGTGAAGCTTTTAATCAAAATAATCAAAATGTCGCCAACGCTTTTTTTCCCTTTTTTTTTTTTTTTTTTTTAAAGAAGTAATTTAAGGAGGCAAGTGTTTCAAATATACATCCTTCAGATATTTCATTAACCACGACAGCGCTCATCTCAGGAACACCTTGTGCACCAGACAGCTTGGAGAGAAGTTTGCTATTTGCTAAATTTTAATTAGAAGCGACTCTGCTCTGCTGTGACTTTGGAATCACCCTGCAATCCTGCACCACTTCTAACGCGATGTTTCAAGACAGCAGCCTCACTAAGTGCTTCAGGCACTTACTCAGGTCCTCCTGCATCTTCTTCCAGTTTGCTGCTTCCGGAGAATCTGGGTATTTCTCCAGCAAGCCAGAAAGTTCTTCCTTTACCTTCTGGATCTTCCCAGAATTCTGTTCCAATTCAGCCAGAAATGCCTGGAAAAATAATCATTTGAACTTCTTCAGACACAGGGCGAAGGAATGAAATCACCGAGTAGGAACGAAGCAGCAGCTACAAGCTGGAGCTAGACAATTTCTGTTCTTTGCTCTTTAATGAAATCACTTCATTTTATTAGCAATATTGTGAGCTAACTTGGCTCCGAGAGCAGGGAAAGGCTGGGAACTGCTTTCCAGGAGAAGCTGGAGTGCCCCGGCAACAAGGGCTGCAGATAAGCTCCCTTCCCCTGAGCCAAAAGCCTGAAAGCAGCAGGTCTAAAAGCAAAGAGGGTTGAGCACAGCGCAGGAGCTCCCCGAAGCCGCCTGGGATCCCTTCTGGGGAAAGCCCTTCTGTAACCCAGGGCAGATCCTTCGGAAGGAGGTGCTCAGATCCCCGTTTTTTTGCTCTGGAAGAGAAGTTACCTTGTTGTGCTCAGCCTGGGCTCTCATCGTCTCCGTCTTGGTGGGCGAGGAAGAGGCGTCCAGCTCCGACAGCGTTCGTTCCTTCGACTCCAGCCACTTCAGCATCGAGCTCGCCTCCTCCTGCACTTCTTGCATCTTCTCCAGCATAGCCGAGAGCTGCTGCTGGCGCTCCCGCAGCGCCGCGCCAAGGGCCTGGTACTGCTGGGTCACGTCCGACACATCGCACTGGATCTCGGTCAGATCTGTTTCCAAAAAGCAGCCTGAGATGAGGACCGCTGCCTGCGGTGCCCATCTTAGCCTGGACTATCGGGTACTACTCTAGCCCCGGGCAGCCACAGCCGGCCAAGCAGGAGGAGCAAGAGGCCACGCTGCCGTCCGTCTGTCTGCAGAGCAACGTCAGATTATCCTCGCCTCCCTCATGCCAGAGGGGCCCTTCCAGTCGCACCGCGTACGCGTGGTGACAGTTTGCAAAGAAAGCAAATGCCTTCTTGTTTGTGAGGCTGATGCGAGCTGAGCCCCCCTTTCGCAATGTCACTGCTAATACAGCGTTAAATAATTTGACACCAAAACATAAAGCCATTTTTATGCACCTACTGTCTCACTGAACCGGCGAACTAACAGCAGATAACGGGCAATAATTAAAATTGCTCTTCAAACTGAAGGGTTGGATGGGTTACAATCCCTTAGAACCAATAAATTTAATTGCAGGCCTTAAAACGATCTCCCATTTATCAGCTTTTAACACCACCCGATGGGGTGTCAGGGTGTTGTCACTCCCCAAAGCTGCCCCTCTCCGTCCTTCAGCCTGACCTACATCCTCCATCACCGCCTGCCCGTCCCGTGGCTCCGGCTACCGCACAGCACGGCCGAGAATTCACAAGCCCATTTGCAGGCTCATTTCACTTGCGCCGGGATGCTGACGGTGTCACATTGCGGTTTATGTGCTCACGGATGGAAATGCACAGACAAAAACGGACAGGGAGACGGCGAGGCGGCCTCGGCACGCGCGTGCCGGCACAGCAGCGACAGCAAGCTCACCTTTGCACGTGTGGTATCCGTTCACGCTGCCTACCGACCCTCCCGGAGCGGGCAGCGCGGCACCTGAGCAGAGGGGACGGAGACAGACAGAGGGACAAGACAGACACGTTAGGAATGCAGACAGCAAGCGACGAACGGCCCTCCACGACATGGACCACACTGGCCACCAAGCACAGACGCGGCGTCTCCACGGGCCCACCCACCTGGCTCGGATGAACCCACCGGCTCGGCACCGAGCGATCGGCATCGGTTTGATTTGGAACCCGTTTATTTCTCCTCCTCCCCACACACCCGCACCCCTCACGTTCCTGGAGCTGCTCCTGCCTCGCTGGACCAGAAGCTGGAGCTGTCTGGAGCTGGGCACCTCTCCCAGCATCACCCAAGGTGGATGTGGCACCTGCATGGACCGTAATACCGGGGGCCACTGGCCACCTCTCCGCCCCTGGCAAGCTGCTACCCTGAGCATGATTTTGTGAGGCTTCTGAATGCCTTCCCTGAAGAGATTAACTCCCCATATTCCCCTTTTCTTATGGGATGAAGCTATTTAAATCTGCCTCGTTTGCCAGGAGGCTCCACGCAGGATGCGTCAGCGTCCCCTCCTTGGGCACCAGGTATGGCAGCCACGTCCACAACCGAAGGGGGATTCATCAGAAACATTACTGGGTAAGACTCTCTAACCACGCATTTTAAAGCTTTCACAGATGTAAGGGGCTGCAGCTTCGGCCACCCCACGTGGGTGACCACGTGAGTCACCCACAAGCCTCTCCCCACTTCTCTTGGGGGTTTCCCACTGAGCTGCTCATCAAGTTAACCCCGACAAACACATCCAGGCCGTGAGTTCCCATAAATGCCCATCAATGATGAGAGCCCAGAGACGTTCTCACAAGCTGGAAGACATCTTTTAGTTGGTTTCCAAACGAACCAGACATAATCTCATTGCTTCACAGACTTGAAGCCAAAAAGGAGACTAGTAAATCACATCTGAATATCGCAGGCTTAAATTTCATCCAGATACGAAACCCGAAGACTGGAGTTTGATTAAAACGCTCCAGCCCCCGCGAGGCTGAAGCACCATCACCAAGAGAAAGCAGGAGCCGCCTCCACGAGCTCCCTGCGGGGCCGAGAGCCCGGACCCCCGCGCTGCGGCAGCCTGGAGCTCCCATGCTCCACCCGAGCAGCGGCACGCGTCCCCACGCGGGGCTCATGGCAAATGCAGGGTAATTCAGTGCTCGTTACGCTACAGCAAATTAAGCCAAGTTGGTGTGATGCCGTGTCGGGTGGGCTCCGACGCTCGGCTGATGCATTAATGCAACAAGCGGCAGCAACTCGACCACGGGGCTGAGCTCCGTGATACTCGGACCACCACAGGCCCTCTGAAGTGTGTTAAAAAGGGGAAATAACCCCATTTTTTGCTTGAGGCAGGCTCAGAGAAGATGCAGCGAGAGCAAACAGAGCTCCATGGAAGAAGGCATCCTCGGGAGAGCTGGGCTGCGACTCACCTGCCTTGGACGGGGTGTCGGGGGCCGTAATCTCCACGATCAGGTTCTCCAGGAGGGTCCCTCTGCGGCCGATCTCCTCCACCTGGGCCCCCTTCCCCTTCCACTCCTCCAGGAGATCCTGGTCAAAAGCAAAGGCCGGGATCGGAGGCTGCGCTTGCCCCGCCGCAGCCCTCCGTCCTCGTCCATCACCTCTGCGGTGACGTGGTGGCACCGGGACGCAGCGCCCAGGGCACTGGCACATGGCAAGCAGACTGCACCGGGAAAGCGGGTGTCTTTACGTTTATTTTTGTCGGGGGGAATCAAAGAGTGAAAAGCTCTTCCCTAATGAGCGGCTCTGTCACAGGAAACCTTCTCCCTCCTACTGTTTTGGGGCCCTCCCTCCTCCTCTCGACACAACCCAGCCCCACACGAGTCCAGTCCCCGCAGCTTTCGGCAGAGCCCGGCGGCGTGCCGGAGCCCGGCGGCGTGCCGTGGGGTGCGAGGGCCGTGGGTGACTCAGCAGACGCTGCTCTGCCTCTGAGTCAAACCCTTGGCACATCCTGATTTAAAGCATCACGGTGCTGGAGAGGAGCGGGGGCTTGGATGACGGGAGGCCACCTTCCATGTCTAGCGAGGGGAAACACTCAGCGAAAATGAGTGTGCTCGGGTCTCCCACTCCCAAATCCGCACCCCGAGCAGGCAGGGGGAGGGAAGGGAAACCAGGCAGTGCCCAGGAGGACCTTCACACCGCTCCCTTCTCCGCAAGCCAGGGACCACGGATGCACACACACCGGGGGCTGCAGGCCAGCAGCAAGTACAGGGGAGCCCAGGATTCCTGAGACCATAAAACACCTCCCAGGACCCTGCTTCCTGGGATTTATTCCACGTTTCAGCGTTTCCACACCAAGCTGCCAACTTTCCCAGGCCGGTTCCGGCTCCCGCTGCCCACCTGGATCTGCTGCCTGTGCTTGTGCAGCTCCTGGGTGCCCAGGGAGGTCTCGGCGGGCGGCATTTTGCCTTCGCTCTCCCTCAGCCACTTCCTCACGGTCCCGACCAGCTTCCGAAATTCGTCCAGTTGCTCCTGGCAGGACGACGCATCCTTTTCTCTGAGAGTGAAAAGGTTTCAGAGAGTCAGAGCTCGTGCTTTGCCTTGCAATTACCCCCGCCTGAATGTAGCACAGTTGTGTCTCCAGGAGCCCTTCTTTTTATTATTATTATTAGATGTTGCTTAGGAACAGCGCACGCAGTGCCAGCCAAAGCGGGGTGCACGCCACAGCCCGCCCCTCGCTGCTGCTGGCCCCCCCAAGCCGCAGCCGGTGGCACTTTTGGGGCTGCTCCGGCACCACCGCGGGACCACCACGGCCAACCTGCGCCGGCTCTGCACCGGTCTCTTTGTCCCGGGGGGTAGCAAAGATTTCGGGAAGACAGGGCTCATTCATGCCGCCTCGCTTCAGGCAGCTGCAGCCCGGGGGAGGCCGGGCTCCGCCGCCCCTCCTCCCCGGCCACAGCTCTCATCTATTCAGCCCGTCCCGGAGGAACAAGGCAGCCCCCGGACGGGAGCCACGGGCCCCTCCGGCTCACCCTCGCCGGCTGCAGCTGCGAGCAGCCTGCGTGGGGCCGGCCGGAGGCAGTTCTCTGTGCGGCGCTGAATATCTGGGGATTATTATGAGATTCATCTGCTCTTCCCCATCACCTTCCCTGCATTCACCAGGGAGGCTGGAGATACAGCCTGGGAGGTGTGACCCCCCGGGGACGCAGGCGAGCTGCCCCTCCAACCCTGCTCACGCTGCCATGGCCGATTCGAGCCCAAGCTGCTGCTAAAGCTCCCCTTTACCCCCGCTTTAGGGGACTCCGGGGACAGCCTGATCTGCTCTGTCACCTCTCGGAGAGCACGCCTGGGGCAGGCTCGCGATCCCCCACCAGCACCCCGCTCCCCTCCGGCAAGACGCTCTGGGATGGAGCTGTGGCAGCCCACACGCCGGGAAACGCACGAACGCCAGCTCCTGCAGCACCAGGAATTTTTCACAACGCCCCCAGCCGAGGCTTTTTTTAAAGCGTCAGCTGGAGCGAGCTGCCGTATGTCTCCTGGTGTGGGAGGAGGGAGGAGTCCGCTCGTGCCCCCCCATGGAAAGGAGATCTCCACAGGGTCTTGCTCTGACCACAAAGCCACCCCCGAACTCACCTCCCCAGAGAGCGGCCGGGTCCCTGGGACTCACCTCTCTTTTGCCACCTTCTGCAGCTGCAGGAAGTCTTTCTTCAGGCTCTGCAGCTTCTCCTGGGAGGCGCCGGGGGCGAAGCCGCAGGAGCCCAGCTCCGCAGCCAGGTGCTCCAGGGCGGCCAGGTCCTCCTGGTGCTGCCTCATCTCTGAATTCAGTTCCTGCCAAGAGCAGAGGGAGATGCCGACCGTGCCCTCGCCAGCAGACTCGGGCAGAGGGGATGAAGCGGACAGCCCCACGTCCCGGCGAGCCGGAGAGACCCTCTGCGGGCAGCGCCATGAATTGCACCAGCGCCGAACGGGCAGGCACGGCTCAGTCCCACCTGCATCCCCAGCTCCGGCGCAGCAAATACTTCAAGCAGCTGCGGGTGCAGGTCCCACCTTCCCCGGTGCTGGTGCAAGGCCACGCAGTGAATGGGATGAGGGGCCCTAGACCAGGCCAAATCACCCCCCCCCAGCACAAGCGTCCGGTTTTACGCCAACTTAGGGCATTTCTGAGGCTGTGGTCAAACCACCCCCGTAGCAGAGCACTCGCAGGAAGCCAGAGGGAGGAATGCGGTGCAGCCAGGACCGGCCACCAGGACCCACGGCATCTTGGAGGCATCTCGGAGGGCTTTCGCTCGGGCGTTTTGCTGAATTAACCCCGTGGAGTCTTTAATTGGTAAAACCTTGCTATATTTGGACTTGCCCCATAGAGCCTGGCTAGAGATCCCTTCTGAAAACCAGCCTGGCTCCAGGGAAACGCCATTCCCCTCTCTCACTGCTGGAAACAGCCTCAGCCACTCTGGCCGCGCTCCCTTCCCCAGACAAAGAGCCAGCACAGGTCCTGCGGATGCCGCCAGCCTGGGAGTGACCCGGGGGCTGTTTGCCCGGGAAGAAATCATTGCGAAACGGCCCTGCCCTAGAAACGCGACGCACGTGGAGTCCTCTCCCCCTGCATCTCACCTGGATGTGCTGGGAGAAGCGAGTGATGTCCCGGTCCGGCTGGTTCCCGGATGCCAACATCCGCGCTCTGCTCTCCGTGAACTGCTGCAACTTCTCCGAGAGCTGCTCATACTGCTCGACCTTCGGGAGGAGGCCCTTCAGCGCATCCTCCCTCTCCCGCTGCTGCTGGCACAGCCTGCCGAAATGCTCCGTCACCTCTGCCAGCTTGCCCTGCAGGGCAGAGGCCGTGGGGCTGTCTGCCGCCTCCGTGAACCGCGTCACCATCTCACGGGTGGCTTCCAGGCAGCTCTTCTGCCTGGCGATGTCCTGCTTCAGCTTCTGTGGTAAGCACACACAGAAAGGGATGCCATTTTAGGAAGGCTCTTGAGCAAAACTGAACTGGCATGAAGAGGCTGGGCCGCCCTTGGGAAAGAACAGTCGGGCAAGGATAGTTTTCTATCCCGGTTTTGCTTTCCCTTCTGACCCCCCCAGCCTGCTCTGCCTTTTCACAGTGCCTTGATATCCAAGCCCTGCTTGTCAGCAGAAGAGAGACTTTCAACAGGTCTGTGTCCTGGCTTAGAGAAATTAAGTAAAAGTTCTGCTCATATCCCTTTTTAGGGTTTTTTTTGTGCTTTCAGAATACTGTAGCTAACCCCCAGCATCTGCCTGCACGGCTCAGGTCCTGCAGACGGGTGCGTTTGAGGTGGGGAGCTCAGGGACCAGCCTTACCGCGCTCGTGGCAAGCGAGTCCTGGATGGAGGCGGAGGAGAGCACGGCCGGCTGCTCGCCCTCCAGGTTCTTCTCGATCTCAGCCACCGACTGGAGGAGGCTCTCCAGGCTCTCCTGGACGCTCTGGGAGTGGGCGATGGATTTCTGCAGCAGGTCCGAGCGCTCGGCCATCTGCTGGGAGAGGCTCTGGAAGCGGCTCACGATGGCATCTGCAGAGTTCAGCGCAAAGGAGAATCAGCGGCAGAGCTTCTCGCTGCTCAGAGAGCAGCAAGTACCACCTTCGGCTCCTGCCAAACTCTCACTGACGACGAATCCCCATCCCCAAACTCCGCAGCGAGACGGGACCCAATGCAAACGGCCAAAGTGGACCGCAGCCCTCCCCACGTGCAAACACAAGCCCTGAAGATGCGTTGCTGTGCGGCTTTGCCCCACCTTCCCCCAAAAGTGGAAGATTTCTTCTCTCCTCCCTGCCTGGTTGGTTTTCACGGTCTCCCCAACCATCCCTGCTAGCACAGGCGGCTGCTTTGCTCTGTACCTGTTGTTTCCTGAATGTGCCCGTGGTCCGGGGCCGGCTCCCCTTGTACCTCCAGCAGGGACCGAGCCGCTTTCTGGAGCTTCTCCACCGGCACCTGATGCTCAGCGAGGTCTCCCTGCAGCTGCTGCTTTGACACGAGACAGGGCAAAGTCACCAGCGGGTCACACACAAGAGACCTGCACCCACGGGGAGCTGAGTGCTCCATTTAAACCCTGCTGAGGGATCCTGTTTGTTTAAATCACAAAATCGTTAAGAAAAATAATAATGTAGGTTGGAAGGTCCAACCCCATGCTGCACGCAGAGCTGGCTCAGGGGGTCTGGGCTGTCCCAGTGCCCAGCCACCCTCGCGGGGGAGGAACGTGTCCCCATGTCCTGCTGGGACGTCCCCTACGGCAGCCTGCGACTGCAGCCCCCGGTCCTTGCTCTAAGCAACTCTCAGAAGGGTCTGGCTCCACCTGAGCTGCAGCACCAGGACCTCCTGAGCCTGCAGGCGCATCTCCGCACTCAACCAGCAAAAGGAGCGAATGGATCAAGCCTCTTCCCTGCTGCTGCCTGCACTGTGGCTGCTCAGGGCAGCGGCCAAAGTCTCGTACAGGCTCCAACGCTCCCCCGGGAGATGACCCGAGAACCCCGTACCTTCGCGCTGGTGAGCTGCTTTTGCAGAACGGCCGGATCTGAAGAAACCGTCTCCGAGAGCAGTTTCCCAACGGCAGCTTCGCTCTCCTGCAGCCACGTCCTGAGAGACTCTGCCACCTCCTGGAACTGCTGGTAGTGATCCAGCAAGGTGTTCAGGTGGGAGCCAAGCTTGGTGCACTGCAAAGGAGCAACAAGACATAACGGGAGGATGCACACAAGCACAGAGCAGCCTGGGCACTACTGGAAAATCCACAGAAATCATCAGGAAAGAAAAAAAAACAATAAAAAACAACCTTGCCATATGCGTTAAAGGAATTACAGGAGGCAACATGCAGAGCAACACCGACACAGAGGGTGTTACTCCTGCCCAAGGCCTGAAGAGGACAATCCTTGTCCTACAACCTACATACGTGCCAGAAGTCCAGCCAGACACTCTTGAGTTACACATCCCTCTGCCATCCCTGCTCATGCAACACGCACAGGAGGAAAAAACGCCCAGGGTTTAACTCCCAGCCTTGCAAAGCCCCTCCTGTACCTTGGAGTGTAGCGTGGTGTATCGCTGCGTTGCGTCCTCCAGCTTGCTCTTGACCACGCTCCCAGACGTCAGCGGCTGGGACCCTGCGTCCCCGGCAGCTCCCTCTGCATCCAGCACCTTCTGCCCCGACATGGTAACAAACCGCAGGTCGCCTTTGTGGGAGATCACGTCTTCCGAGAAGCTCCCCTGCCGCAGGAGCAGCTGCCGGAGGGCCGTGGGGTCGCTGTCCCCCTTGTACATCCCCTCCAGATCCTGCTCAGCTTGCTTCAGCCAAGCCTCGAACTCCCCGTGATCCCGCAAGAACTTCTGCAGCTCGTCCCGCAGGACTTGAACTTGCTTCAGCCGCGTTTCCGACTGCGAGAGGGAAGCCGCGTACTGGTCCTTCAGCTCTGCCAGCCGACCCTGGAGCCGGTCCCGCTCCTCCCCAGCCAGGCTGTGGCCATGCTTGTCCAGGAAAGCCTGCGCCGACTGCGTGGCCAGGATGACGTCCTGCTGCTGGGACAGCAGCTCCTGGTGCTGGGCCTGAAAGATGCCGGAGAGCAAAGGTGATGCTTGCGACCAAGCGTCTCTGCCCACCAGCACCCGGCGGGCGCAGCGAGGCCACGCGCGTGACTGAGCCTCCGCACCCTCCTGCAGCACCAGCAAGGTGGGCGAGCACCCCACGGCTGGGATACGGGCAGGCGCTCTGCCCACAGGAGAGGGTGACCCTTCTCTGACCGTGACGGGCACCTTCTCTCGTTACCCTGATTGCACCGTGCCATGGCACCCATGCACCGACACAGAGCGCACAGCCTCCAGGAAGCCAGGCAGGGACTTCCCAAGTCTCCCATATGGAAAAATCACCCTGAACACGTGTTTTGGAGCCCAGACCCATCTAACACCCCGTCCTGCTTCCAGCTGCGTCAGCAGCCGGAGGCAGGGTCAGCGCATCGGGCAGAAAGTTTTGAGAGAGAGGAGGTGTCGGTCCTGACCTTCAGCCTCTCATACTGCTCATCCAGGCTCTCGGCAGCGCTGTCTGCTCCCACGACGCGGCCGTCGGGGATGTCCCGAGCGTCTGTCCCCGCTCGCGCCCCTGGCGCTTGCTCGATGGGGTGGGGTCTGTACTCCAGGAGCCCCCCCTTCTGCTCCAGCGATGCCACCCAGTTCAAAAGGGCATCGATCTTATTGCTGTTCTCCTCCAGCTCTTTGGCAGCTTTCACCTGAAAGCACACAGGCTCCAGATCAGAATGACCGGTTTTAGGCATGTTCAGCAAATGGCTGCACGGGGGAGGGAGACAAAAAATCAACAGAAGGAAAAACCCCGAACAGTTTTCCAGCCGCAGCAAATGCCTGAGACGCTCACAGACTTCCAAAACACTTCGTGGCTCTCTAAAAGGGGGGAAGGTGCAAAGAAGCTGTGAATAAACCCAGCCTCTCTGCTGCGTTGCATCTCTCACCCTGATACAACCCAGAGCCCCCCCCACGAAGGGCTGCAACTCCTCCTTGCACGCAGGCGTGAGCATCGCTTCCACCGCCAGCGCGTGGAGGTGCCCGATGCTCAGGCTCCCGTTACAGGTCAGCCCAAGGCAGGGCAAGGCGCCTTTTACTCCCCCGTTTCCTCCACAACCAGCTCATCTGTGGCTGCAGCCCTCACGGCATTTAGTGAGAGAAATGCCCGGGGGGGCACCTCGCCTGGGGGACAGACAGACAGGAACAGCAAATTGCTTTATGCCGCATCACCCAGAAAAATACCAGGACCCCAAATGAATCTGATTGCACCGACCGGACCTCACTGTCCACCTCAAGCAGAGCCTGGGGGCTGCACCTCATTGCACGTTACCTTTTCGGTCTCCTGCTGCACTGCAGCAGTCACGGCGCTCTCCAGCTCCTTCTGGGCCACCTCCGTCCTCTCCTGCAGGGACCGGTACTGCTCCTTGGCACGCTGGAGCTTCTCTTGCAGTGCTGCCAGCTCCCCGGGCTCCATCTTCGCCCTGTTCTCCTCCAAAAACTCCTCTGTGCTTTTCAGGACGCTGGCGAAGGAGGCGGCTCGGGTGTGCATGTTCCGCTGCAGCTCCTAGGCAGACGATGCCGTAAGGCTCCGGGCGCTCCCGAGGCAGCACCCAGCCTCTCCGCCTTCCGACCCCTGTTTTTAAAGCACTGACCTTAACGTCGCTTTGCCTCTGCTGCAAGGCGGGCAGGTCCCCTTCACTGGCTGCTCTCTGCTGCTCTGCCAGCGTGTCCTCTGCCTGGTGCAGCCAGCGGCTCAGCTCGGCCAGGCTCCGCGCCCGGACTGCCTGCTGCTCCTGCAGCGTCTGCGGGCAGAGGGAAGGGGAGAGGGGACAGTCAGTACCTGCGCTGCACCTCTGGTCACGCACGTCGCTGAAAGACAAGGCGAGAGGTTACAGCTGGAGCATCTCCTGAAGATGAGGATGCAGCACAGAAAACGGCTTTTGCAGCTCTCCACGAGCTCCCTCTCCCCCTCAGGCTCACAGGCTGCAGGAACGGGGCTGAGGTGCCGAGTCCCTGCCGAGCAGGAGCCGCTCACCGCATGTTTGCCACCATGCGAGCAGGTTTCTCTCCGTCTGCTCTTTGAGAAGCTCCTTCGGCCCCACGTGGAGCCACGCTCCAGGTCACGCACTCCTCTCTTGGCAGAGCTCAACCACAAGTTTCTGCGCCTTTTCCGTTCAACCTTACAAACATTAAAACTGCAGCAGAAACTCATCTAGCGAGAGGCAACAACCACCTGAGGTCAGGCAGCACCACTGTGAGCCCCAAACAGCCGAAGTAGGCTGGGGTTTTTTTGATCCTGGGGTTGGAGAGGGAGCCCGGGAGAGAGAAAGCATTTCTGTAGCTGACCCAGCTCCTCCGTTTTGCTGCCAGAGCACAACACAGAAGCGCCTGTTTGAGCAATTGAGCATGATGTGACCTGAGAGTCCCTGCAACGTTCCTGTTCCCCCTTTCCCAGGGGACATAAAGGTTTTTGAGTTTCACTGGGCATTTCAGCAAGGTGATGTACAAACTTGTGCAAAACACTGTGCTTGTTTCTCCCAGTCATAAGATAAACAACAGAAGCAAATTGAAAGAGCCGTCTTAAGAGCTCTTCAGCTGCAAAGCGAGTTCTTCCTGGGTTAGGATGGGCGCACACTCAATCTGAAAAAGCAAAGCAAACTGGTTAATATACACACACACTCCAGAGAGGACAGGCAAGAGTTACAGAGAGCAACTGTTAATAAAAACTACATTAATCCTGTCTTGAACAAGAGGATCCGTGCAGTGACGGGTGCTGCAGCGACGCAGCAGAGGCTCGAGGACCTGCTTTTGCAGCTGCCTGCTGCCTTGATACATCCCCGGCTGTTTCTCTGGGACAGCAATACCTGACTTGTGCAGCGGAAATAAGACATTAAAAACTGCCAGGTGTCTGTGGGGGCCCCTCTGCAGAGGGATTTTCTGGTGGGCTTACAGAGACCAGGGTTTATTCCACCCAGCCCAAAGCAACCCGATGTCTAGCAGAGGACTGCCCAGCTGTGCTACCCACACCTCGGCAGGGCTCCATCTTTTGGGAGGAAAGCGACTTTTCGCCTGGGAGTTACATGGTAGGAAGAAGAGAGACTTTAGAGGAAGCTGATGATGTGCAATGAAAAGTCATAAACTGAGTGGCATGCACGCGAAATCCCAAATACGAGGTGTCGCAGCGCACGGTCTTGTGGCGGGGAAGCGCTTCAGCGAGCAAACTGCGGGCAGGAAGCAGATGTCTCACAACCTTCACCTGATCCGTCTGCTCCGCTCGCTGGAGACAGACCTGCAGGACCTCCACCCGAGCCGTCACGCGCTCCGACAGGTCCCGGAAAGCCTTCTGCAGCTCATTGAGCAGCCTCAGCAGCTGCCTGCTCTGCTGAGGGGTCAAGTCCTGGGCGTGCTCCGAGATAAGGAGCTGGATGTCGAAGGCAGTGGCGTCGAGCTGAGACTTGGTGTCAGCGAGGGGCTCTTTCAGCTCCTGAACGGGAGAGAGAAGACCTGTCAGGCGAAACGACTCTGAAGCCAGCGTTTTCCTGCACCGCCAGCTTCAGATGGGACACGCCGAGAGGCAGCAGCATGCACCCAAAAAAAGTGCTTTGTCACCAGAACAATATATTCCAGAAACCCCAAACGCTCCCAAAAGCACTCTCAGCATCGAGGTGACAGCATCTCACCGCAGCAGTTTTCTAACGTGCCCCTGCACCAGGCCTCCACCAAGACATTGCTGGGACCGTGCATGTAGGGCTGCCCGTGGGTCTGGAGCTGACCCAGACCCGGAGCTGCCAGCACCTGCCAGCAGCCCCGTCCGGTCCACGGTGACGCCGTGTGCCACCATCGGCTCTCAAAGCCTTCGGCCCGCTGACTTCAACGCCAAGGTGCTACCAGCAAACAGGAGATGCTGAACTGACCAAAACTTGAGAGCTATCGCTAAAAGATGAATAAATGTGGAGGGGAGCCCGGGCTCCTCGTACAGTCGATGGAGACTGGGACAAGCACGATGGAGGGGGCTCTCAGAGCCCCCACGGAGGAAGCAGCCTGACGGGAATCCCTCCCGGTCGCTCAGCCCCCACCACACGCCTGCCTTTGAGCACATTCCCCAAACGGCCCAAGCAGATGGTTTGTGTATTGTGGAAACAAATGACTCTGGAGCAAATACAATATTGTTGCTCTTCCTGCAACAAAGGATAAGGGCAAACCCTTGGTAGGCTCCAGGAGGGAAGCAGGATTAAAAGCTTCTCCTGCGTGCAGAGGACAGCAACTTCATCAGCCAGAAGGATTAGGGGCATTGCCATGGTTACCTTGTAGCGCTGGAGGCAACGACTCAAGCTGTTCGCATCAGTCGCGTGGTGGTAATCGCTGCTGTCCAGCGACTCTGCAGTGCCGGAGACCCAGCCCAGCAGCTCCTGGAGTTTGTCCTGGAGAGTCTCGTGATGTGCCAGGATTTTAGCCTTAAAACCAGAAACGCACCATTTAAAGAAGGAGCATCGGGATGCTCGGGGAGCAGCAGGCAGGGGGACAGCTGCCAGCTCTACCTTTTCGGTTTCTGCTGCCCCGCGAAGGTTTTGCAGCCGGGACTCCAGGACATCGCTCGCAGAGCTCAGAGACTTCTGGAGGTTCTTGGCATCCTTCTCCAAAGCCTTCAGTAATTGCTCGGGGACTTCTTCAGGGGGGTTGGCCACAATCCACTTCACGGCGTCCAACTCCTGATTCACTGGGAAGCTCAGCTCCTGCAGCTCAGCGCCCAGAGCCTGAGGCAAGACAGCATCGTTATGTCTAAGATACGGTGACTTCATCTTCCCGCTGCCAAAACTGAGCAAAGGTTCTGGAGCCCCAGCTCCAAACACTGCGTCTATCTCCTAGAAAGATTCATTACCACCCCCCAGCCCCGCTCAGCTGCCAGCACTCGCCCGTCTTTCTCCAGGCTGTAAAATTCGTTTCAGCCATGCTTAGGTTATTGTCTAAGCAGGGAGGAGAAGGTGAGCCAGAGCGGGGAGGGACAGGGTTTGCATGTAAATGCCTGTAAAACCTGAGACTAACCTCCCCGGCTGGCTCCCGGGAGCAGGGAGGAGGTGCAAGGGCTGTGCACGAAGCTGGGGAGAGGAGGGACGAGCTCTGTCCTGCCTGACGCCGGCCAAGCCTGGCCCAGCCTCGCTCACCTCCGCCTGCTGCAGCAGGTCGTGCAGGGCTGCCAAATTCTGCTCCGCTGGCTGCACCCGTTTGATTCTCATCTCGATATCTCGGAGCATGGAGAGATACGATATCAGCTTCTCGTCGTGCTCCAGACACATCTTCTTGCTGAACATGATCTACAGAATCAAACGGTAAAACAAACCCTCTGATTTAGACAGAAAAGAAAACAAAGGATTACACAGTATTCTTTTTTTTCCAAAGAAGAAACCTGTTAATAACATTCCATTTCAGGGACTTTCCACTCGCTAGCCTTATCTACAAGATTTACTACAGGAAAAATAAAACACACGGCTCTTTTTCCAACATAAGCTTATAAATGGCAAGAGATCTCTGGTGTTACAGTGAAAGTGCCAAAAAAGAGTCCTACTTATTAGTCATTCGTAAGTAATGCTCCAGCAGAAAGCAGCCACAACTAAGCCTTGCGTGTTTTCAGCCATACATCACCGGGTCCTTTGCCAGATCATTGCAGCTGATACTGCAACACCAAGCTCAAACATCCCCTCCTCTTGTTCTGGCTGCCCTCTGCTGAGGACCTCAGAGGGATTTAACATCAAACACACCAATAGCTCATTTTAAAAAAAAAAAAAAAGCGAAATAGCAAAAAGCATCAGTTTACCTGGGCTGGTCTCGTGGACTCCCTCGAGGTTTCCAGCAGCTCCCCCTCCACTATCACAGGTAAGAGCAAGCCCCGGTCGCCAGGACCCAGCTGCCTGGTCCTCTCCTGGGGTGTTTCTCCTTCGGATTTTGGGGGAACAGGGGCACCTCCGTGGCCTGTGCTGATGATCTCCACCGTTGGCTCTCGCCGTGCCTCTTCTCCAAGCTCAAGGACTGCAGAGGTTTCCTGAACTTCTCTGGGTTCCTCTCTGATAATCAATTCATCGGGCAGTTCTCCGGCTGCAGGGACTGCACTGGACGAACCACTGCTGGTTTCCACCTTGGTGTTTTCCTGGGTCCTCCTCTCCTCCAGGCTCAATGCCACCGAGGAATCGTCACCATTTCTTATCCCACCTTTTGTCACCTCTCGAGCTTCCCCTTGTCCTGGGAGGACAGGGAACACCTGACCCCTGGCGAGGTTTTCTTTATCTTTCTCAGAAATCGTTTTCTTTCCTTTTTCATCCCTGCTGCTCCCCACACGCTTGGCTGTCTCTCTTGCCAACCCAGCAGTCATCCTGGTGGTGGTTTCATGTTTTGATTCTGGCGTGCTTGAGACGACGTCCTCCTCCTCCTCGTTCTTCCCTGGAATTTCTTTGGAAATCAGAAAAGGAAGGGACTGCTTTTCCGCAGAAGATTTCTCCGGCCGAGCGCTCTCTCCTGGGATACCAGTCTGCTTTGTTTTCTTCTTCTTGCTTTTCTGCTTTTGGGTAGGTTTTAGCTCAACTTCACCTGGTTTTTCTTGATCAACTGCGCCTTCTGCGCCCAATCTCGGGGTTTCTCCTTTGACGTGCTTGACAGTTTTTTTACCTGCAAGCTTGTCTCCTGCAGGCTTCACAGGGATGCCCATCTCAGGGGGTTCTCCTGTAGGACCCTTCCCTCGACCCGCAGTAACAGACTGTCCCAGGGCTGCCGGTGTTACCCCCCCCAGGCTGCCCGCTCGCTCTCCTTGCTCAGAAGCCCCCACTGCACCTTCTTCACCTGCCACAACTCCCTTTGCACTTACAAACCCTCTCCTCCTCCTCCTCCTCTCCTCGCCGTCCTTCGCACCGCGAAGCGCCTCCGTGTCCAAGAACGGCTGCTCTTCCTGCAACCCCAATCCCTCCACTTTCTCCGTCCCTCGATCTACTACTTCTCTCCTCAATTCCTTCCCTCGAGCCGCTCTCGGCTGGGAGCTGCTTCTTGCAATCCCTTTCTCCATAGCCCTTACCACCACCGTCTCCTCGGAGGGAGATGCTGTACCTAACGCCGAGGGGTATTCTGGAGTCAGCGCAACCTTCTCCCGGGGCTGATGCGTTACACCATCCTCTGCAGCTTCCCGAGGTTCTGATTTGCCTTCGGTCAGTGTCGTTGGGGATCTCTTGGCAGCAGCACCTCCAGCCACGTCGTAGCTCATGGCTTCAGATCTGGCTTTATGCTCAGCACCGTCAGACTTCTTAGCAGCGCTGGTAGAGAGGATGACACCTTCCTCTTTTGGAGATATTTTTTCCATTTTTTCCCGCAAAAGGTGGGGCTTATCTACTTTGCTGACCTCAGAACCATATTTGTCTTCAGGTATTTGTGCCTCCTGAAGACCGGCAGCTAATTTTTGGCTAATCAGTTCTTTTTCAACAGCTTCCTTCAAAGTCAATCTTTTCCCACCGCTAGCATCGACGATCCCCCCAGTCCTCATCTGGTTGGTGGCAATGAGTTTGGCCATCTCCTCATCCAGCAGCCCTCGCTCCACAGCAGCCCTCAGGGAGAGCCTCTTGCTGACAGTGCCCTCCACCACCCCCCCGCTGTCTGCCTGAGCCTGCAGCAGCCGCAGGGCGGGCAGGGGGTCCACCTTCCCCAGCCTCACCGCCTCGGCGCACGTGAGCTGGTTTCCCGTCACCTCATCCTTGATGGCTCTGAAGGGATGGACCTCCAGATACCTCTGGCCAGATTCAATGTCGATTTTACACTTCTTTAGGAACTCTGAGTACGGAACGATCATGCAGGTCTCGGGATCCACAATTCCGTCTTTCATTTCGGAAGATGACAGGACTTTCTCCATAACCTGCTCGGGCAGCAAGCCCTCCTTTACCGCTTGACCCAGTGCCAGTCTCCGGCCAGAAGCAGGATCAAAAACGCTTCCACTCCCAGCCTGGATTTCTTGCACCTTCCTCTGGAAGTCCAGACTAACGAGCCCTAACGATACTGCCTGGGGCAAGGGCAGCTTCTCCTTCGTAACTGGATGAACGTAGTCCTGCAGGAACACGCTTTCAGCTTTCGTGAGTTCATTACATAACTCTTGATTGATCAAACCATGTTTCATTGCGCTGTTTACCGAAAGCCTCATTCCAGACACGTGATGGATGATTCCTCCGTCAGCGACCTGCTTGGTCAAGAGCTGAAAAGCTTCTTCCTTTTTCAGGAGCCCCTTCTCAACAGACTGTGCAACAGGCAAAGGCTGCTTCGTTTTAGGATCCACAATTCCACTGGTTTCAGCCTGTAAGCTAATGAGCTTCTGCCTGGTCACCTCATCAGCGCCTTTCCCTTTGGAAGCCTTCTCCAGCTTGACCAGCTCGTTCTGACCTGTTGGCTCTATGAGACCCAGATTTGAAGCCAAAGTGACTGATATTTTTTTGCCACGTTTCAAGTCAACGATCCCTCCAGTAACCACTTGCCCTTCCAAGATCCTCATTGCCGTTTCCTTGTCCAGAAGGCCAATTGCAGCGGCATCCTTGACAGAGTAGACAAAGTTATTGCCTGGGTCGAGAACGCCACTTATCGCTTTGTCAGACGCGAATACCTTCTGGAGAAGCTTCTCATCCATCAGACCTTCTTCAATGACGTCCTCGGTGGTTAATGATTCACACGTATGCGAGTCAAAGAAGCCACTGAACATCTTCATTTTCTCCATCAGTTTCACACCCGTGTGGCTGGGCACCACTCCGCAGGCTACTGCTTCATTTAGAAGAAGAGTCTTGCCCGTCTGCTCGTGGATTATGCCACCACTTCGGAGCTGCGTTAACAGCATTTCCAAAGCATCCTCTGCTTCTTGCTCCGCAGGGGCTGGCAGGGATGTTTCAGCAACACTCTCACCCCCTGATATTTCTTCTCCCTCTCCTCCTTCCACTCCCAATGCACCTTCCATGCTTTCACTTTGCCTCTCTGTTTGCTCTGCCTCTCCCGTTTTAGGGAGCACGATCTCCTCTCCTCCCAGCACGCCATTCTCAATTGTTTCCTCGTTCAGCAGATAAATCTCTGTAACATCTTCTGCCTCTCGGTCAGGTTCCTCCACATCCCGAGACCTCTCTGCCGTGATTTCCAGTCTACCTCTACTTTCTGAAACATCCGTCGATATGCAGATTTCACTTTTGACAACAACCGCCCCACTTTCCGATGCCCTCTTCTGATCTTCGATACTTTCCACTCCATCTACTGTAGTAGGCTTGGACTCCTCTTCTGCCTCAATCACCATTTCATCTGTTTTTCTGAATCTACTACCAAGGTCACCGGGATGTCCTGGCATCGATAATTTTACCTGATGTTTGTCCTTGCTTGTAGAAGCTACTTGCTCTCTTCCAAATTCAGCATCAGTTTCGCTCTTGATGGCAGCCTGTTCGGTACAAATCTGCTTCTGCTGCTCCTCCTCAAGCAGGATATCTTCTGCCTCCAACAGGAGGCTCTCAGGTCCCATCACCACCTCCCCATTCTCCAAAGCAGTTCTGGGTGGCAGGACCTTTTCGCTTTGTTCTTTTGAAGGAGCAAATTGAAACTCAAGCTGCTGCAAAGCCAAACCATTGCAAGGCTCACTTTCGAGAGCTGCATTTGCCTTTGTCTCCTCAAAGCCTTCGCTCCCTTCCAACACGTGTGCACAGGACCCATTTTCTTGGGTTTGGATGATGGCTTTAGTGAGATTGTTCAACTCTCCGTCCACTAAGAGCAGCTTCTGGCCATCATGGATGTTGATATAGCTGTGGGTCATCAAGTGGAACATCAGCCTTTCATCGTCACTCCTTAGCATAGGGTCACTTTGCTCTTTGCGACCTGTGGGACTCCTTCCAGAAGAGCTCTGGCCATGCCTGCTTCTGCTTGGAGAGCCGGCAAGCTGCACGCTGGCCATGACATCAGGTATGGCTGTGGATTTCAGCTTCTTCGCCACATCTCTCTCCAAGACGCCGTGTTCAACTGCTTTCTTCCAGGACAACACCTCCGTGGTTTCTGGTATAAAGACAGCCTTAATGAGCTGCCTCTTGCTGAGAATCTTGTAAACCAGCTCCGTAGACAGGATTCCTTGCTCTAAAGCATCTGCAACGGGGATGATCTCCCCCGTCTCTGGCCACAGGAGCCCCATGAAGGACCACAGGGATTCCAGGACCACCAATGCAATCCTTGGTGCCACCAACTCTTTCCTCACAGCTTCATCAATTGTCAGTCTCTCTCCCGTGACGGTATCGATGATGCCACCCGTCTGAAGCTGCCGGATAAGAAGCGTGCATGCCAAATCCTGGTCGATTAAATTATGTCTCACGGCCTCGTCCACAGTCAGCCTGTGCCCTGTCCTGGGGTCAACAATGCCACCAGCAAAGAGGTGGGCTTCCAGCAACCTGACCGTTACCTGCCGGTCTATCAGCCCCTCCTGGACTGCACGGAAGATGCTGACTTTTCTGCCCGATTTCAAGCTCACCATCCCACCCGCCAGCTGCTTGACCGGGAGCAGCCGCAGTCCGGTCTCCTGGTGGATGATGCAGCGGTGCATGAGCTCGGGCAGACTGATTTTCTCAGCAGTGTTGGGGTCAATCAAATCCTTGCCACCCTCCAGGTGAGACAGAAGTCTGGAATAAAGCTGGGGGGTAAGGAGCTTTTCTTGCACCGCTGTCTCCATGCTGATTCTGCCCTGATGGACTTTAAAGCCCCCAGTGACGAGCTCAGCTTCAAGAATCTTTAGCCCAACGCTCTCACTGATCCTCCCCTCTTCTATCGCAGCAGCGACAGGTAGGAGCTGCCTCCCTTCGCATCTGACTTCTTCCACCCGGTGGAGAGCATCCTTCAACTCCTGCAGCACCTGGAATGTCCTGAGATCGATGATGTTTCTTGCCAGCCCTTTCTCCAAGGAGAGTTTCTCGTTGGTCTCTGGAACGACTAAGTCAGATGTGATAACCTGGGCCTCCAAGAGGACGAGGCCAGTGTCCTGATCTATAAGACCTCTCTGCATGGCACCAAAGACAGGGAATATTTCTACCGTGCCAAGATCGATCACTCCTGCCACTGCTTCGTTGCCCTAGAACAGAAAGAGAAGGAAAAGAATTAAATCAAAATCGAGCATTGCCAGCACTCAGATTGTACGAGGTCCAGGGAGGACTCAGTTTCCAAACAAAAAAAGTTTAAAAACCCTGAAGAGGCTAGAAAGGAGCCCCAAAGTGTTTGAAATGCAACTCCAAAGGCATCACAGCACGCAAATTGGTGCATCTGCTAGCTTGCACATTGCCAGCAAGTTTTAACGCTCATCTAGTCCATCACCCAGGGCAGCGCCGAGATGCTTCCGACATCACCAACAGTAACGCAGCAAAGCGGCAAGCAGCAGAACCCAGAAGTGCTCCTAATGCTCCATGGAGGAACAGAGGGAAGGAGACCAACGAGCACACCAAAGCCGTTCAACAACAACTGGTTTAAAAAGTAAAGACAACACAAATCCCACTGTGTACTCAGAGGAGAAAAACCCCCAAAGGTACTCCAGGGTACCCAGGAACCTCTCCCAGCGCAGTTTCCACCCTGACTCCTGCCATGCTTAAATCCTGCGCTTCCCCAAGCAGACCTCAAGCGCCAGGACAGCCGGGGATCACCACGGAGCCCCATGCCATGGAGCAGCTCCCCAGCCACACAGACCGGCCATGCGTTAGGGCAGGAGCACCGCATGCAGGGCAGCTCCCCGAGCACGACCAGCAGCACCCACGCTCCGGCACCCCGAAGCAGCTGCGCTCTTGGGACAGGGCAAGGGGAGAAACGTGAGAAGTTGGAGGTCCCAGCATGGAAACAGTGACAGACTGGGAACAGACCCCCTGCTTTGGTGTTTCTGGAGGGGCTTTTCTCTTCTTGCTGGCATCCCCACAGGGTAATAATGAAGATGATAACGAGTAACAGCTCTTTGGATGGTTGGGTTTCTCCCAGTCCCGCTGGCTGGGTATAAGGTTGGCCCAAGCACTAAAAGCGTTTTGTGGGGTTAGGGAGGAGGGAATCTGTACTGTGGAATGAATTCCTTTTGCACCCCCAAGATCCCCAGATTATTTTTTATCGGCGAGTCTAACAGCACAGGCAGCTGGGGGTGTTTGTAGCTGCGGCACAGCTCGGTTACGGCACAGCAGAGGATGCAGCCTCCACCAGGCTGGTTTGCAGCTCCCCCCACTGCCTTCTGCCGCGGAGACAGGGTGAGCCTGCTGGAAAAACCTAAGCCCTGCACCACCATCGCCAGGCTCAGGCATGCACGTTGGGAGATGAACAAGCCGTGGAAAGACAGAGAAGAGGAGGGGGGAAAAAAAGAGAAGGATAAAAAAGGAGACGGGAGGAAAGGGGGGTAAAAGGCTTTTACTTACCCGAGTCGCAGGGTGTGCCTTGAGCAGTTAAAGACAGAGCCTTATGGAGCAGTTCAGCCGTATCACACACAGTGTAAAGCTTGGTGTTAGCGTCCAGCATGCGACTGTTTTGTTTGCAAAAAGAACCCCACACACAGGTCGTCCTCTTTCACTTTGTGTGTTTTGTTTGTTTAAATCCCGGAGGGTTAGTTAAACTTGTAAGCAAGGATGTCAGTTAATCTTAAAAACAGTTGACATGAAACACAAACTGTACAGGGACACATCATGCTCAATTTAGCGCGCTCTGCTTTGCATTTTTGTCTTTTATAACTTCTCTCTGACAGTTGGATGTTTCCAGCAAGCAAATGTTAAGAGTTCCTCATGCTCCCTCTACAGTGAAGCAACTGCACCGCACGAGAGCTGCGGGGATCGTCTGGTAGACGCGCCAGGGATCTACGGCGAAGCCCCACTGCCATCTCTTGTTTTGTTTCCTGGGCTTTGTCGAGAGCGTGAGTGAAAACTGTTCGAAAGCCTGAGCCCCAAAGCGCGCTCATGCTATAGGAAAACAGCCCAGCAGAAGGCTTTCGCTATAAAGTCATTTTCCTGCCCGGGAGGGAGGAAAAGGGAAAGGAAAAAGCATCCTTTCCACAGGCAGGCTGCTCTCAGCTGCTCTCCTGGCGGCAGCAGCAGAAGCATCAAAACCAACTCAGTCGGTTTGCTCACTGTAAGCTTTCTGCTGCCAGCACGAGGGCTAAAGGGCTTGCAACAGAAAGCATTTACCGCACCGAGACACCCGAAATGTGCTATAAAGTCCAATTTGGAGAGAAAGACTATGTTTAGGTGAAAGCTGGACAGGCAGATTTCAAACAAGCAGCCCTGTTGCCTTCCCGTGAGCAGCTCGAACAGGGCTTCACTCACGGACCCGACAGCCAAAACCTGCATCACGCGTCCAGATCTGAGCGGGCCGTTGCTTCAGAGTACAGGGAGCCAGCAAGCAAACACACAAATATATCCGTCGACACATGTATATACACTTACATAACACGTACACATATATCTGTGAATGACCGAAGACAGCTCATAACAGAGGCAATAAGGATGCGCTTCCAGCCCTCCCTACCCAGCGGAACAGGGACGGGGACTGACGGGAACGCTGCTGGATGTGAACAGGGAATGGCTCCGGCTACGGGTCATGAAGGTCTCCCAGGTCAGCTGAGGGCCTGGGCGATGCAGTCGCCTTCCACTGGGGACAGCAACTTCATTCAGCCACAGCTGAGACAAACCCCTTGCCAGACCCTGAGATACACGAGGCCACACGGGCAAACGCCCTCCCTTCTGCAGAAACCCACCTTCTTGCGCCTCCTGCACGCAGGCAGCCTGTGAGATGGAGCCCTCTGCGGTTAATCGCTGAGAGGGCACCCCTCAGAGGACACGGATTTGCTAAGGGGACCGTTTCCAGGACAGAGGTCCCTCTACATCCTTGCCCACCAAGTGTGCACAAGCCAACCCTTGCGCACAGGGCAGAGCTCTGATGAAAACCATCGCAAAGGACAACTCTCCCACTGACCTGGGAGGCAGCAGGCAAACGGCTCCTGCTTGGCCTCCAGGGACCACCCCAGCCTGGATGCTTCGGGTGACGCATGGACAGAAGAGAAGGGAGGGCAACCACGTGCAAGTAAGAAAGTGGACGTGCTGCGAGTGGCTGGTGGCCATGAGACACGCAACCAAGCAAAACCTTTTTCACACCTTGAGGAGTGCCCTGCGTCCGTGCGGCCGCGGGACCGAGCGGGGACCAGTACCTTGTGCTCCGTCTCCTGAGCCAGCTGGCTCTGAAGCTGCTGGAGCTGCTCCGTGGAGTCGCTGCAGAGCGCCTGGTAGGTCTCCTTGAGGGCACCGATCTGAGCGGAAATCTGTTCCTTCTCCGGATGGGAAAGCCTGGAAGGGAAAGAGGAAATCTCTCAGGCAAACTGCACAAAGCATCTCCCAGCTCTGCAGAAGAAACATGTTCTTCTGGTGAAGGAAAAAGCCAAACCACCACAAGTCCCCTCTTCCCACTGCCCTACTACTTGCCCGGCTCGGCTAAAACCAGCGAGGGTAACTGTGCTCAGCAAAGGCTGACCTGCACTGCAACGATCAAATCCCCAAATACACGGGGCTGGATCGCTGCTAAAGGGGATTAATATTGTCCTAGCAGGATAAATGGGTTTTGTATTTCACAGCTCTTGTTGCAAATAAGAAAGACGACAACTTTCATCTGCGGCTCATCGCTGTTTTTAATGGGACTCGGGCACTGGGCCCCAGGGACGCCAGCCCACCAGCGCCAGGTCGAAGGTGTCTCATCTCCCCCCGCTGCTCTCCCTGCCTGTCCCCTCCTCGGGCCACACTCACTTGTGGCTGTGTTTTGCCAGGAAGATTTGGGAAGTTTTGATGGCCTCAGAGACTTGCTCCTTCTTCGCAGCCAGCTCCTCGTTCAGGGCCTGTCAGGAAAAAAAAAAAAAAAAAGAAAAGAAAGCAGCTTAATTCAGCTGTAGAAAAAGAGCAGAAGTTAAACAAACTGCCTGATGGCTGCCCCCGGCTTACCTGCTGCTCCGAGATGGATTTCTCGATGTCGCCCAGCTCTCTGCTCCCGGCAGCAGCCGTCCTGCCTTGCACGCTCTGCTTCAAGCCCAGGGCCCAGCCCAGGAGTTCCTTCACCTTGTCCACATGCTCCTGCTTCTCCTCCTCCACCACTTTCTGCAAACAGAGGAGGAAGATAACCACGTCAAAGGGCTCCCAGATTTCCAAAGGTGGAGAGGTGCTCTCAGGAGCAGCGCCCGAGACGTAAGCTGAACGTGGAGCGGCATCCTCGGGGGTGCTAGGAAATGAGCCTGGACGTTTTGACTAGAGTTCAGGTCCGTACAACAGCCTTACCTCCTCCTCCTCCAGCCGCCGGAGAGCGTCGCTGATGTACTTCACGTGCTGCGTAGTTAACGTTACCAGAGCTGTATAGCGAGTCCGCAAATCCATGAACTGTGAAAAGAGAGAGGGAGAACGGGGCGCATCAGTCACGACCGGCAGATCCGCAGCGACGTACTTTACAGTACATGACACGGATGCACCATCTCTCGCTTGGGAAGCCCCCCAGGCACCTCGCAGACCCGGTACGGCATCAATGAAATGCAGCAAGTCTGACGGGGAGGGTTGTGGCCACACACGGCATGCTGCACAACACTGGAGCGAAGGGGAGACTCCGGTCACGGACACTGGGGCGGATGCTCAACTCTTACAAGAGGGCTACCGGGATCTTTAATATCCACACGGAGCAGACAGGACCTCGGGTCCCTAAAGGTCTCATCCCAAAGATCCACACACAGTAATGCTGCATGGCGCTCTGGTTATTTACCTCGCAAGGCCGAAGGGCTGAGCCGACCCCGCTGGATTTGACCCAGGGGTTCCCAGGAGTCTAGGTATTTCATACCTGGTGCTTAGAGCACTAAGCCATCCTCTCTGGCTATTGGAAAAAACAGCGAGGGTGGAAACTTTATTTGTACAAGAGAGTTCAGCAGAAAGGAGCTCATTTCACAGAGGCTGCTCGGCGGTTTGCTCAGCATCGAAGAACCCCCTGCACAACTTCTCCCTCGCCGCGCTCCTACCTCCTGCGTGATGGCATCCGAGGACGAGAGCATGCGCCGGCGTTTCATGGGAGACTTCTGCTGTGACTCGACAAACGCCCTGTACGTCATGAGCTGCAGCTCGTAGTCCTGCAAAGGCAACCGGGGGTGCAGAGACATGGAGCATGCGAGACGCAAACTGTGCCGGGGCCATTTCTGCCCAGCCAGCCTCCCAGGTTCAGGGGGGGACCCGTACCTTGACAGCAGCTGAGTATTGCTGGGAGAATTTCTGACACTGGTCCAGTTTGGCTTGGTTTTTCTCAATTTCTGCAGCCAAAGCCTTCAACAAAATTCAAAGCAAAAATGGTTGTCAGGACAGCTGCCATGGGTGGTGAGCTGAATTTCAGGCCCCATCCCTCCCCTTTTGGGTAAAGTCTTTATCCTCTTCAATTTTTTATGCAAGGCCTCATCTCCACCTCAAGCTAAGCAGAGTTTCTCCACTTTCCAGACACCCACATCAGGCCTGCAGCCTCTTCCCCACTGCGTTTCATATTTTCAAGCTCACAGATGAAAAGATTTTAGTAAAAGAAAAGAAAGGACACGGTCACCGCAGCAACCACGCCATCGAGACATCACCAGCTCCTGTCTTACCGTTTGCTGGCTCAGCTGCTCCGACAGCACCCGGCTGTCCTCCGCCTGCCCGGGCTTCATCAGCTCCTGCTGGACCGTGATCTCCTCGATCCACTGGATTAGGGCACTGTGGCACTGCCGGTAATCACTCAGCACCTCCTGGATGCTCTCCAGCTCCGCGTGGCTGAGAGAAGAACCAAGATAAATAAGAGGAGCCACCACAGGCTATAGGGACATCCCGGCCACCAGCGGGAATCCCGTCTGGAAAAATATCGCTGCTAACAAGCCTGACCCAAGCTCTCAGCTGAAGCATGAAAGTAAATCTGCGAAAGAAGGCAGGAGGTTTCTCACCGGGTCTCAATCTGGGCGCAGACTCGCTGCCAGCGATCCCACAGCTGGCTTCCCTTCTCCTGATAGCGCTCGAGGTCGATGCTGCGCTCCTGCCTCCGCTGGTACAGCTGCTCTCCCACTGCCTTCGCCTTCGCCATCTCCTCCTCCAACTTGGAGAAGACGGAGCTCTTGTCCTTCGCTTCCCCAAGCCATTGCTGCAAAACCAGCAAGAGACAGCCCCGGTTCAACGTCACGGAAAGCAAAAGGCACGTTAAGTCAGAGACGCCCTCCTGCCCGGAGCCGACAGCCTGAGAAGGGGTTTATCCTCCCACTCTCCTTAACCTGCAAAGAACTGGCTGATGATAGGAGGCGCAAAATGGAGGGGACCACGTTCCCAGCTTGGAGCAAGTCAGATTGGTTCAGGCCCTGTCCTACGGCAACAGGACATGTAGCTGCCAAGATGCTCACACGTGCCAGCACGTGCCCTACGAGAGAGGGCACAAGCCATAGCAGCTCCTTTACCTCTACGAAGCAATAAGGGATCACATAAGCAGCACAAAATCCTCCCGGCAGCTATATCGAGGCAAGAAAAACGGCATACAGTACAAATTCAGCAGAGAAAGGGAAGGACCCTGCTTGACAAACCCCAAAGAGTTGGCCGGTTTCTGCCTGTCCACCTTGGGAAGCGAACAGCACCAACCTGTAACGCCGCTCTGTGAGACCGAATGGCTGCCAGGTCGGCGGGGACCGCCTCCTCTTGGCTCAGCTTAACCTCGTACCCTTTGACCAGAGACTCGGCTCCTTGGGTGTTACGAATAATAACATCAACCGTCTTCAACCTGGCAAATCAAGCAGAGGCAGCACAATGACATCCAAACTTTTGCAGAGATCCTCTTGATCGCGAGGCTGTTTGCACCGCGCGCCGCAGAGGGATGGAGCTCAGCGCAAGGTGTGTTAGAGGGCCAGAAGGAAGGTCTTTAGCAGAAGCAGGCAGATACAAAAAGGTGTTTGGGAACAGAGGCACATCCTGACTCACTTGTCCAGGTAGATGGAAGACAGCCCATACGTCTGGTCCATCTTGTTCACCACCAAGTCAAGTTCAGAACGCAAGTAGGGGGTGCTGGACCCCGCTGGCGCCTTCTCGAGGAAGCTGTAGCATCTCTCAGAAACGACCCGCAGCTCCGACTGCAGCCGCTGCAGATCCTCCTGCGTGCGCTACGGGAGGAAGGGAAAGAAGGTGAAAGGAGAGCGCAAACAGGCGGAGAAAAAGCAGGACTGCCTTTGGCAAAGGAGATAGGCATGGAATGAAGGAGGGAGCCCACCTGGAGAGGTTTCCTGCTGCTTTCTGTGCAGCAAGATCCTCTCGAACCCCACGCAGTCACAGAATCATTTGGTTGGAAAAGACCTTTAAGGTCATCGAGTCCAACCGCACCTGTCCACCACTAAACCACGTCCCTAAGCGCCTCGTCTGCCTGGCTTTTAAATACCTCCAGGGATGGGGACTCCACCACTTCCCTGGGCAGCCTGTTCCAATACTTGACAACCCTCTCCATGAAGAAGTTTTCCCTAATATCCAATTTAAACCTCCCCTGGCACAACTTGAGGCCGTTGCCTCTCGTCCTATCGCTTGCTACTTGGGAGAAGAGACCAACACTCACCACCCACACGTTCACCCTGGAGAAGGTAAAAGCTATTTTTGATGCATGCTAAAGACCAGTGGCCAGCACCTCCCTCCCCTCCACATCTCACAGCAGCACGACTGACCTCCTGCTCTGCAATGCGGATGGTGTTTTCCTGGATGGTATCACCATCTGCTCGGGCACTGCTCGGGGACTGGATGCGGCTCACTAGCCTCTGCTCACACTCCTCCAGGCGCAGACGGATATTCTTCAGCTCCGAGAGATACGTCCTGGCAACGGTCTCATCCTTGTCTTCTGCAAGTCACAGACAAACCAAAACAGCAGCTCAAACAACCCCAGCCGGTATCTGCCCCAAACGGGACCTGCCGGGAGCCCCGGAGCCAAGAGCAGCATCGCCTGACACCGAGTCACCGGAGTCTCCGCTTAGATGGAAAACAAGTTAATTAAATCATCTCATTCAAATGCAGCTGAGAATGAGTCCAGCCACAGGGCACCTCGCATGGTGAAGCCGGAGTCCCCAGCCTTAGTGGGACTCAGTCCCGCTGTGTCACGCCGGGAGCCATCCGTTGCCCTGAACAGCGGGACTGTGACCGCCACGTGTATGTTCTTAAGGATTAAATGCAGGAAGAACTCCCTGCTCAGAATGTGTCCTGCCTCACGGCTAAACCCATCTCCAACAATATTAGGGTAGGAGGACTCAGCAGTTGAGCTGAAGCTGCAAAGCCAAGCCCTCTCTGCAGGAGCATCGCTGGATAAAGGCCGGACACTTGAACGGATGGAGAAATAAGGAGAGCAGCTGCTCACGCCATCAACTAGCTAGCTCAGAAAGAAAATGAAGCCATCCCATCAATCCCTTCTTATGAGTCCCCACAGCTCCGGGTTAATCCATCAGCCCTTTGAAGCTCACCGTTCTCCATGGACTCCATCAGCTGCCGGATGTGTTCCTCGGAAGACTCCACCTCCTCCTCCAGGCGCAGCTGGTCCGACACCGAGAAGAGCTCCGAGTCCCGGCTGTCCTGCAGAAAGTCCTCGTAGTGCGCCTGGAGGCTCTTCAGGACTTGCTGGCGTTCCTCTTGCGCTAAGGATCTGAGCTGCAAGTGGGAAAGCAGCACATCTGACCACGGGGAACAACCCCCGGCACATCACCGGAGCCACCCTCCCCAGCTCAATCACGTCGTTTGCCAAGTGAGTATTTTCTCGTTAGAGGAGAAAAGACAAGCTCCTCCGGATCAGCCTCACGCCTCCCTCCAGCCTTGCTCGCTCCCTAATGAAACGCTAAGTCCACAATCTCTTATCCTTACTACATACAGTTCAGCAGCAAACTGCTGATGCTCTTTTCATTGGGAAAGACTGCAACCATTTTGCACAGAACCCCCAAGCTCAGGTTTTCCCACTGTTCAAGGTGCACAGACCCTTGACTTCCCCAACCCTGCAGTCTCTGGTCTTCCCTTTACGCTTCCTTTCCTCCTCAGCCACACGAAGAAGCCCGGACAGTGAGCAACGCGGCCCTGGAGCCAGGCAGCAAAGTTCCTACCGTACCTTTTCCTTGCTGAAGCTTTGCACCAGGGCTATGTCCTTCCGCAGGTAGTTCCAGGAGATGAGGCTCTTTGTGTTCACGTGGAGCTGGTGCCAGAGAGCCATCACTTTCTGGTACAACTGTTCCACCCTGCAAGGGGAAGGAGCAGATCCGTCAGCCCTGGATCTCCCCAGCACACTCAGCCCTGACCCTGTTAATCCACCAGCCATCGCTGCCAGCCCGGCAGCCCGCAGCGAGCGATGCTCCTGCCGTTCAGGGCCAGAGACCCCTGGAGGGATCCCTCCTCCCAAATCATCGTTTTCTCTTTTGCAAGCTCCTATAGCAGTTGCTGCCATGGAGTTTGCAGCTGTATAACCATGAGGGATTCCTTCCCTCGCCCCGAATCAGCTGTGCCACCCACTCCCATTCCTCCGCCCCAGCTCCTCTCCCATTCCCACCCCGGATCTGTCCCCTCCCATGCCACCAACACCCTCCCCATCGCCCTGCCACTGCACCTCTGGGACTCCCCCGCAGCAGAGACCAGCAAGTTACCTGTTGGCCATCTCGATGGCCTCTTTGTTGGGCGGGGGGATCAGGAAGCAGACAGAGGGCACCATGGCCTCGTTCCCCGTGGGACTGATCACCTTCCACTTGGTTCTCTGGGAATTGTCCTCCAGCACGCACTCGTCGTTCCGGCAGATGGTGATCTGCAGCGGCACCGACACCACCCGGCCCATCAGAAACCAGCAGCAGGGCCGCACACGCCTGCCCCTGCTGCCAGCTCCCCTCCCAGGGCGAGCCAGCTTCCACAAATACAGATACAGAGAGAGATATAGATATTTTAATCAAGCAAAAGCCTGGAATAGTGCCAAGCAGTGCAGCACACTCATGTCTGGAGAGGAAGGGACAAGGAAGTTAAACGGAGTTGGCTGCCACCCACGTGCTCATTTGGCTGAGGTTGATGAAGCCCATCCTCCCTGGGGAAAAGGACTTTAGCTCCTGCCCAGAATAAATCTGAGACATGGAAATCTGCTCCAGGAAAACCATCCCTGCTATTGCCCTCCTCCCATCTTCCCACTCCGTTCCTGCTTTCCACTGACAGATACCGCAGAGCTCATCCTAAACCATCACAGCGTCGCTCCCCTGCTTCATCCCTGCCTTCCCTTTCAAAGTCACGCCGGCAGCCTTCCAGCCCTCACCTCGATCTGCCGATAGTCACAAACAGCCTTGATGGGGATCGTGCTCTTCACAAGGTGCTCCGGGTTCCTGGGCCGGAGCTGAACGATGGTTTTGGACCGTCCCACCAGGCTGGCGACGGAGCTCTTCGACTGAATGAGCTGCTCCTTCTCGTCCTGGCAGAAAGAAGGATGAAGGACGGGTTGCTTGAGGTAGGGGAGAGGAGGTCTCTCCCAGGCATCTCAGCACCCCCCACCCCAACGCTGGCCTGCAAGAGCTACGCTGGGATCTCAAGGGCTGAACAAACATGTCAGGAGGATCCTGCTGCCCTAGTGGGATGGGAAAAGGGGTCAGGAGATGGGATGGAAGGGAGAACGGACTTCAGGTCAGGGTGGGACCTCTCCACCACTACTCCCACTGCCCTGCAAAGCCGCATGCATGCCTCTGGCTCTTTTGCTGCTAGGACAAGAAAACATTTTCTTTCAAAAGGGAAAAAAGAGAACACAGCATACACCAAAATTAAAGTCCCAGGAGGTGTAAGGAGCCAAGAGCAGGACAAGCTCCAACCCAAAGCCGGGGACGTTTAGTTGTCTGGACAAGAGACCACAGAAGCATGCTCCCTTTTCTAAAGCAAAGGATGAAGGCATGTTTAAACCAATGGCTGGAATGGGGATACGATGAATTACGCGGATAAAACATCTCAGGAGAAGGGGCTAGTGGTGGAGTGATCGCACAGGTCTCTGGGCTTGGGTAGAAATTTGCCAGTTGGAGGAAGATGCTGCATAATTGATTCCCACAGGTCCCCGCTGGGTTTGGTGATGGGACAACCCAGGGGACCGGTGGCAAAGCTCCTCTGGAACAGCCTCCGGCACCGATGGAGACGTGTGCGGATCACGACACTGGCAGCTTGTCTGATTAGCGGCAGCTCAGCCCGTTCTGGCCGCGAAAGTTTTAAAAGGATCCCAGAAAAATGTTCTCCCTTCATGCTTGGAACTCTCGGGGTCGGTTAGTGCGCTAACAACAGTGGAGGATAATTTAATGGTAAAAAAAAAAAAAGAAAAATAAAAGAATAAATGATTAAATAAACTACCTGTGCCTGTCCCAGGGAGCATGATTGGAAGAAATACAACTTTAACTTATTAGGTAAGAAAGAGTAATATAGCTGAGATCAGGGCAGCTGCCCCAGTCCTGAGACTGTGGCCACTCTCCGGCTGCCCGGACGAGCCTCTCCCCCCCGGGCAGCGCTGCCAGGCTTCTGGTGATGCAGCGCTCGCAAATACGGGCCCCAGGAGCCAGGGTGGCTGCTCTGTGTCCTGGTAGCGCTGGAGGACAGACCAGGACAACCCCGAGACCATGACGGAGAGGATGGGACCTCCCAGGCCTCCAGGAGAGAAGACGGCAAGCCCTAGCCCAGCTGACGCACCCATCACGAACACCCAGTCACGGCATCCCAGCTTCACTGGGATCAGCGGTGTGCACTAAGAGCAAAGCCAAAGCAGCCACCTGCCTCCACACCCTCAAACGTCACCTCCTTCCACTTCCACCAGTGGCTCAGTGGCCAACCCACAGCCCAAATCCTCCCCCGTCCCTGGTTTCAAACACCATCTGATGCTTTGCTCCTTGGCTTTCATTTTTAGGTTGGTTTTTTCCAGGCCAATTCAGACAAGAAGATCACAGCGCGATTGCCCGTCATCTGCTCTCTGCTACGCCGCGGCTAAGCCAGGCCACGTGTTCGGAGATCAGCGCTGCCGAGCCCCCGCGCCCCCGTCGCCGCGCCCCGTCGGGCTGGCCTGGCTCTCCCCCCACCGGCACAGCGCGATGGATTAAGATGGGATTTGGTCTGGATAAAGAGCACGCGTTTCTCCGCATCCCACCGCGCTCCTAGCAAGCGCCAGCTCAAAAGCAGAAACGGGAGCATCCTACGGGCTCTGCGCAACATCTCCGTCAGCAGAACACGACCGGCTCCATGCAGACCAGGATGGCACGATGGGCACCGACGGGAAGAACCAGCTCACGTGTCAACCTACGAGTTTGCACAGACAGCACACGCCGCCTGCTCTTCACCCCGCGGATACAGAAACACATTGGATGGAGCCTCTAAACAAAAGCGACCCGTCGGCTGTCGTAACGACCGAGATCCAGCAACCATCGGCAGCGTTACATCCACGCAGCGGTGCAGCTGGGTTGCACGCAGCCTGCACCCCGTGGCCACGTACAAACACGTGCAGCAGCTCCAGCGAAAAGCAGGACATTGACCGAGATGAGGAAACAAACCACGTTACATGAAAACGCGTCGCTGCGGGAATGAAATGAGCCCAGTTTTCCCCGGGAAGCAAGAGGTGCCCCAAGCAATGCTACGGACCGGAGCAAGAAGGCCACCCATCACCCGCCCAGGGTGGCGGGGATGTCCGAGAACCCACCATGGAGTCCTGCAGCAGGTCCTCCAGCCGCGTCAGGCTCGTGTTATGGTCGCAAGAATACTTCCTTTTGATGGAGTCCTGCAGGTTGCGCAGGTAGGTCTCCGACTCCCGGGCGTCGCTGAAGAACTGCAAAGGCAAAGAGGGTCACGGAAACCTGCACAGCTCCACCCAGCAGTCAGCAGCACCCAGCGCAGCAGGGGACCACCCCAACAGCTCAACCAGCAGCTCCCAACGCTGTTCTGGCCTTAGGGCTGCAGGGTCAGCGAGCATCCCACAGGGACGGCCAGAACTACGTGGAAGCTGATCCCTCTTGCCCGAGGGAGACCTCCCCAGAGGGCAGCTAAGGAGGAGATGATTCAGGAGAAAGCAGCCTCCACGAGCACACAGATCCCTCCATCCCTCTCCCCTGAAGGGAGCGGCAGCGGATGAAGCTCATGCAGCGGATGGTGACCAGGGAAATTTGGGCTGCCCCTCCCACGTACCTGGAAATAGGCGGCGTTCTCCTTCACGTGCTGTTCCACACACAGGCAGAGCTGCTTAATCCACTGCCACTGAGTCTGCACGGCAGCGCTGTAGGCCTGAGAAACACACGCACCGAAGGGCGATGAATAACGAGCGTTTACCAGCCAGAAGGGTCACGGGAAGGGCCCAGCTACAGCCGGCGGGACGTACATCAACGGGCAAGATCTGGCTGCAGCCAGGAGGGTTTGGACACAGGCACGAAGAGTGGGAGACAGCAGACCCCGGACCGGCAATGCCAGGGGCTGCGGCAGGCACAGGTTTGCTTTCTCCCACCCCAGAGAGAAATGCCAGGGAGAAACATGTCCCCGCAGCCCTCTGCTTCACCACCATGGTTTTCCTGGAAGCCTGGATAGCTCCAAGGGAGCCGAGGCCGTTCCCTGCCATCACCTCGCTGCAGGAAAGGCTCATGCTCTGCACAAACGCATCTGTGCCTTAATTTGAGGTGAGGATTATTTGGGAAGGGCCTGGAGCTTCTCATTGCGCTCCCCAGAATAGAACAGCTCTATCGCGGCACTGATGTTCTCCTGCCACCATAAAACACTTTATCAGCCCTGCCTGCCTGTCTGGGCACCCTGGGGTGGGACAGCAAGTTTCCCAATCCTGGGTGAGAAGATTTGCTGCCAGCCGAATCTCGGGGCTCCTCCCGGCTCCTCCGCGTGCCCGCTCACCTCTACGGTTTGCTTGGCCGGGTGGTTCTCCAGGGACAGCAGCTCGGCCGTGTCTTGGAGGGAGCGGAAGATGTCCTGCTTCTCTTCCAGCTCCATCGTCAGCTCCTGTGTGAAGGACACAAAGTCCAAACCTCAGCTATGGGGAGCAGCCTCGCTCGGAGCACGTGTCCAACTAATACGACGTGCAGGATGGGAGCGCCGCAGCAAATGCCAGTGGGTCTCAGGGAAACCAGCACGGCTTATGGGAGCACCACAGCCGACTCCCATCAGGACGCCTCCTGTGCACCGGACACACGGGGCAGATGTAACACAGACACTGGAAACCTGCCTGGGGACCTCTTCAGTTCCAGACAGTGCGATTGTGGAAAGAGCAATTTATTGATACTGCTTTAAAGAGAATTCAATTTTCCTCTTTAGCTCAGACTTTTTTCCCCCCGCTAGTTAAAGACGCCTTTCGTTCCAAATAATGCTAAAAAGACATCTTTTGATGCCTTTTCGATTGAAACTCAATTGAACAAACACTTTTTTGCACTTTCTGCTCTAGGGAGAGCTCTTTCACCAGCTGCACTCATGAGCTACAAGCTCAGTGACTTGAGAGGGAGCATCCAACCTCTGGGACTTCAGGTCTGTTGGTAGCTGAAGGGCCCACAGCGGATCAAAAGCAGCAGCGCAACCAAGAGAGCACCCATCCCACCAGCCCTGCCCTGGGGTCACTCACCGAGAAGTAGTTTTTCTTGGCTGCGATGTTAGGGTTGTTGTCGCTCCAGTCATAGGCCAGCTCCTCCTCCTCCTTCTCATTCAGCCAAATCAGCTCCGCAGTGGCCCGAGACACAAACCCGTGCAAGCTCTGAAGGTGTCTCAGCCGGAAGCTCGAGGTTTCCTGAACACAACGAAGCGTGATTCCTCTTCCCTGCTCTGAAGGCGACCGGTTTCTTCCCCCCTCCCCAGCCTCGGAGCAGGGATGCTCAGGAGCAGGGTGGCAGGGATGGACCCCGCGCTCCCCGGGCAGTGCTAGAAGCCCACTCACCATCAGCTTGCAGTACTGCGTCTCCAGCTTGCCAAGCGTCTCCGTGTAGCTAGCACGGAAATTCTGAGACATTTTACCCTGAAGGACAAAAAATGCTCCTGTTATCCGACACAGGACGGCATCACTTGAAACCCCATCTCCAAATCTTTCTCCCCAGCTTTGTGGGAGCAAAAGGAGGTGCAGAGGATGGCTCAGGGCAGCAGCCCCTTGCACCAGCCCAGCGTCAATTCAGAAGCTCCATCCTTAAAAAATACCCCTGCCCCAAGCACCTCTACCCACAAGAGCTGATCCTGATGCCCTCTCCTTCCCGCACACGTTGTTCCATGCACTGTGTCCCCCAGCCCGTGCCACCATACCTCGTACATCCGGGCCTCCTTTACGCTGGAGCCCAGCTCCTCCACGCTGGTGTGGACGTGCCGCTGGGTCTCCAGCTGGGTTTCCACGCTCGGCAGGTCGCTCCCCCACTCTGCCCGCTCCAGTCTCATCTGAAACAGGCCAAGAGGCCCAAGTCAGCACTCCTCATCTGCAGGCGCACATGTCAGAAGTACACGAGGGCAAGGAAACCTCCTAGGTCACTCAAGAGGGAACAAACACCGCACCAGTCCTGGTAGAAGGTCCTAAGCCAGTGCTCCAACACTGAGTGATTTCTGGGACAGCCTACACAAGCTTCACACCCACATAAGACCAAAGGACTGAGTGGATCAGCACAGATTTGCTTCCAGCTTTGAAAGGATCTTCTGATACCCGCTGAGCAGCAGGATCACGAGAGAGAAAACCCAACTCAAGACAAAAGCGTTGGTGCTCTCCAGAAACTTTGAACCATCAAAGCAACTATTCACAGATAAAGGCAGCAAAAAGCCCAGACCAGCTTCCCACCTTCCCGCATCACCGTGAGCAGAGGCAGGTAGTTTGGTCCGGAGAGCCAGCACTCACCTGCATTTCCTCCACCCATGCCAGCAGCTCGTACACGAACCGGAGGCTGCCTTCGTCTTCGGAAGAAGAGATGGCCACCAGCTCTGTCCTGGTCATGGGCTTCCGGAACCAGGAGGCAGAGGAGGTGTGCAGCCCTTTCGTCAGGGACTCGCCCTTCAAGTGCGTCGTGCTCAGCGTGGAAGTGGGCACCAGCTCCAGGGTGGAGAAGTGGCCTTTCCTGTACAGGTTAGTGCACTCCAGCCTCAGCGTCACCAGCTCGTCTTGCAGCCGCATGATCCTGGAAGAGCAAGGAAGGCGTGGGTAAGAAGATGCACGCACACTCCCTCCTTCCCTACAACAGAGCAGAGGAGCCCCTGCATCAGCCCCGACCGTGCTTCTCCATCCACAGACCACCTTGGACACGGCCCCTCTCACCTGAACGCCAGCTCCTCCAGCTGGTAGTAATTCTCATCCCGAAGGATCTGCACATCCACCTGTAGCTGGCGGATGAGCCCCTCGCACTCCTGCAGATACATGACCACGTCGGACTCGTACTGCACCGGCTGGCCTGACTCCAGGTGAGCAGCGTCCTGCACCGAGAGAGAGGAGACTGAGGGCTGGGTCCCCTCAGCCCAGGCACGTGGGCAGAGAGAACACGATAGCAGCCCAGCATCAACTTTAAGACCAAAAAGACCTTTTGGTCCACAAGCTTGACTTGAGCAGAAGAACCCGAGTTCATCGCTCACACCACACCCAGGACGTGCCCTTCGGAAAAGCTCCTGCAGTGAACTGAAAGCTTCTAGTGACAGACGGGCTCCCGTGGTTCGTCCCAGGGACGGCCGCTTAAACATGCAGCTCATTTCTTGCTTGGGTTTAACTATTTTTAGCTCCCAAGCCTTACATCTCCTTCCCCCAGAACAAAACACCCCTCTTCAGAAATCTACTCGCTACCCAGATAGCTGCAGTCTGCAACTGAGTCCTTTCTGCCAGTCTTTCAAACAAATAAAACAGATTTGGGGGTTTTTAAGCCTCGTTACACAACAAGCTTTCCCAGAACTGCAGTTCTCCTCCAAGCCAGCACCTCTGCAGACGTCCAGCCTCGCTAGCTGCATCCCCAGAGCCTGCTGCACAGCGAGGCCGTTCCCCTGCCCCCCCGTCCCCAAGGTCCTCATGCCATAGATCGCCAGGCACCCACCGGCGCCCCTATAGCCCCTCTGGGACAGGCTCCATGTCAGAAGAGAAAGGAAAGCTGTCCAGGGGAACCCAGCACCCCACGCAGGAGAGAGGGGAAGAGATGGGCGTAAAAGAAGAGGCAGGAAAACAAAAAGAATAAATTAAAAAATGAGGAGGGGGGAAAATAACACCCTGCACTCACAGCCTGCAGCGTGTTCTTCGCGAGAGTGAGTTTTTCTTCACAGCTCAGAGCACCATTCTGGATTTTGTTAGCGATTTGTAGCAGCAGTTCCAGCCTGCGATGACAGAGGGAAAGAGAATGACAGAGAGGTTTTGGGATGTCCCTCCAGCCCGGGGAGCAGGGGACGTCCCCGCAGGGGACTCTGCCTGCCGCGGGCAGAGCACCGACCTCTCCACCGCCGGCCGCAGGAGCTTCTCGCGCTCCAGCATCTCTATGATGAGCTTGCCCCACTCCTCCTCCACGTCGTTGGGGTGATACCCCTGGGGCAACTTGATGCGTCCAAATTCAATCCATACCTGGGGAAAACACCGACAGAATGGCATTTCCTACCTCCTGGAGCCGGGCAGAGAGGTTACAGCAAGGGAAGTAGGGCTATAAGGCAACAGCTCTGCCTCCGCTCCTGCAGCATGCTGCTTGCTACACCATCTACCTCGAGGGTTACTTCCACTTCTCCATTCCAAAACAAACCTGAGCTGAGCACACTTTAGTCTTGCTAAAAGCACAACACTCCCACCTACAAGCCTCTGGGCAGCCACGACGATACTTACCTCTAACAGTTTATAGAGCTCCTCTATCCTTCCTTTTTCCTGCTCTTTCGCTGGGATTTCAGTTTCTTTGAAGTGTATGTACTGGTTATAAAGTGCCTGGGATGAGAAAGGCTCATCAGAAACCACCCTGGGGAATGCCACCACCCAGCTCTCGGCGCCGAGCACATGGGGCAGTGCGGACGGACCTTGTCCAGGACCTACCTTTAGCTCTACAGGGTTCTGGGGGAAGGATTTATCTGACATGAGTATCGTGTGCTGCTTGATCCACGAGATGAGGGACTCCACGCGGCTCTGGTACTCCAGCCACCTCGAATCCACCTCCTGCGGGGCAAGAGGACCCTTGCAGAGCGCTGCCAGCATGCAGGTCTCCGCAGGGGAGAGGCAGAGCCCAGCCCTGCCGAGCAGAGCACGGAGGGAACCGAGGTGCCACGGTCACAGCTATGGGGTGGATCATTCGCCTTTGCCTCCCTGCTGTGATGCCACCCCAGTACAAGAAGAAGGAGGAAGATCCTCCTTGCGAGCTGCTCCCTGGAAGCCAGCGCAGCTTTCCCATGAGTTCAACACCCATGGCAGAACCTGCAGAACACCGCAGCCCTACAGGCACACCGGCAGTTCACAGGGCAGACACTAATGGGGAAGCTCCTTCCTCCCCCAAGCCTCTTTCACCCATCAGCCGTCTGCTACGGTGGACAGGGAACCTCCAAACCCTTCCTGCAACAAATCGCTGTCCCAGCCTCCCAACCCGCAGCGATGCTTACGATAGCGCTGATCCCTTCTCCTCCCTCGGGGACTTTGGGAAAGGCATCGTAGATTGAAGACACGTAAGTTATCACGGATTTCTCATCCGGAGAGGGGACGTCCACATCTGACAAGGGGAAAGCAGAAAGGTAGTGAGGAACGGGAGCGGGCAGAGAGGTCAGCGTCTCCCCGCACCAGCCGCTTCCCCCGGCCACCCACCTTCGGCATCCAGCAGCCGTGTGACCCCCAGCCGCTCGGCGATCTCAAAGGCTTGCTCCAGGTTCTCCCGGTTACTCTGGATCTGCACCCTCTCCATGTCCACCAGATCTGGCCTGCAAGACACGCACCGGAGTCGTGACGTTGGCAAACAGCGCAAGGTGCTCAGGGCAGAGCATCCCAGATGGGCCCCACTGCCCTGGGTGGCTCCCGAGGGCTCGTCCGAGCCCCTGTCCCAGGCCGGTGGCTCTCCAAGGGGACCTGGCCAGCAGCACCTCCCCAACTCAGCCCCTTTGGGAAGGGGATGTTCAGCCTGGGAAGGAAAACCTCTCGTGCTCCTCTGGAACCTGCCCTCGCCAGCACCCGCTCCGTACCCAGCAAGCTGGGCTGGGACCGCGAGCCCTCCCTGGAAGGAGGTGCACGAAACAGCCCCAAAGCGGGGTGGTCACACCTCTCCGGAGGACGCGGGCAGAGCCCTTTGCCCGCAGCAGAGCGGAGGGGAGGCGGCAGGCACGGGCGCTGCCAGCCCTGCGCCGGGAGGAAACACCAGCAGCAGAACAACGCCAGCAAGCGCAGCACAAACAGCGCAAACGAGCCCAGCGGAGCCAGGAGAACCCCAGCCTCTGTGCACCACACCGTCCCGGTGAGGTCTGCTCCCCCCCACGCACCCCACCTCCTGCCTGCTCTGCCTGCAGTTTTGCATGTCCTTCGCTGCTAAACCCTGCCCGCTCCTCCCGGCCACGAGCGAGCGCAGAGCGGCACGGGAAGGCCGTGCTATTTCCAGCGACCAGGAGATGCCTTCTCACGGGGCCTTTGCTGTTCTCCTTCAGGCACTCAAAGCCACGCCAAGTCCCCTTGACCGCGCAGCCGGGGCAGAAGCCAGCCCCAGCTCTGACTCGCTGCCTACGCTGAGCAAACGGAAGGTGTGCAGGGCTGCGCTGGCTCTCAAGGAACTGCGAGAGGTTTAATTGCTGCTCGGGAGAGCTCCGAGGCCCTTGGATGAAAGCGTGGATGGAAGTGCTGCTATTCACGGAGAGCAGAACGGGCAGCAGTAACACAAAAAACACTGCAGCACTCCCATACTCGAGAGTTTAAAAGCTTTGCTTTTTTGTGTCTCTCCCCAGCCTCATTCAAGATGTTTTTTCTTGCAACCTGATGTATTTGCTGCTCTTTCCAAGTATCCACCCCCCAGCTACCGAGCAGAAGAGACGATTTCCAGGTAAAAGAGATGTTGCTCCCTGCAAGCCTCACCCCCATCTCCAAGCACAGACCATCACCAACTGCAGCGGTGGGCAGGGACCCCCAGGAGGTCCCCAGCCCTCCCTCCCACCCAGGTGATGCCCTCCGCTGCTCCCTCCTGCCTACCTGTATCTGTGGATGAGCGCGTTGAACATCTTCCCATCGCTCCAGCATGATGAGAAGTTGGTGCACTTCACGCCGATGTAACCCGCCGTCACCTTCTGTGTCCACAGAAGCAGCTTCTCCTTGGCCGACATATCCCCCGACTCCCCGCTGATGTAGATGTCGGAGATCTGCAAGGCAGCGGCACAGCCACGGGGTGATGCGGGAGAAGGAATGACCACCAGGCGTGCCCAGATTCTGTGAACCTGCCCGAGACCTGGCAGCTGCCAGGAAGGGCAGGAGGAAGCTCCTGGTCACCGTGGGGAAGAGGGGACCCCACAGCCAACAGACCTGGGAATGGACCCCCGCACCTGCAGGAGAGCACCGGGGTGCCGAGGTGCGGTGTGGTTTGGGCAGACTGGGGACCCAGGCAGGCGAGGGAGGTGCAGCCGTCTGCCAACCCCGTTTCACAGGGGCACGAGGTGTTGCTTGGCCACGCGTGCAGCCCAGCCCTGCCGGCACAGGAGCCGCCACCGCCGGACCCCGGCTTCCTACCACCGCCAAGCTCACCGGAGCCTCCTGTATGAACCCGCTCCGCTGCCCGCGCCTGCCCAGCACCCACCACGAGCAGCCCCAGCACCCTCGGACACCCGGGGCTCACGCAGGAACAGTCGGCCCCATCCAGCAGCACTCGTGGCTGGGCAGCGAGGAAGCGCCCAAGAGGGGACCACCGACGCCAAACCTCGCCGGGGCTGCCGGCGTGGCGGGGGATGCTCTACCTGGAGCATCGTGTTTTAAAAAAACCAAAAAACCCCAAACCAAAACACAGCTTAAGGAGTGGGAAGCTGTGCTCGGAGGTGCTGTTTGAGAAGACGCGTAGGGCAGAGGTCTCTCCTCGACCTCCAGCCAGCGGAGCCGCTTGGAGCGGTGCCACCAGCTCCATCCCGGGGGGAAAAGGCAAGGATGGGGAGAAGGCTGTCGCCTCCCCGCGCTGCCTCGCCGTGCCTGGAAAGGCCAGCGCCAGGGGTGCTGGTGGCAGGGGTGCCGTGACCCACTTCCCCAACAAAAGAGACCGACAGGCACAGACCCCTCCGAGACAGACGCACAGGACTGGCTGCGAATCCCAGACTTGCACGTGACGGAACGCACGTGTCTCCGCATGCCAGCATATTTCTGATTGGCACGGCTTCCTCCTCGCCCATCCCCCCCAGCTCCCCAATTAGTACAATTACCTCCCCTTAATTAAGGGGCAGACAAAGGGGAGGATGGGAGCCTGGCGTATTTTTGCGGGGTGCTTGTGGAAAGGCAATGGGGGCTGTTTGCTCGCCGGGTTCCTCCTCCCGGCGCTGCAGGGAGAAGGTGTGCCAGGACCCAGCCCCACCCGCCACCCCGANAAAATACACCCGGTTGGGTGCCGGCATTGCACGGGTCCCAGCTGCCAGAGATCCCTTTACAGGCAGGAGGCAGGGACCTGCAGGATTAGCCGCCTCTCCCGCCGGCGAGGAGGATGCTGCCGAGGCACGGCACAGCACAGCGAGCGGTGTAATTGGTATGCTGCAGCTCACCTCCCTCTCCGAGCCTGATACTCTCATCACACACAAAACTGCTCTTTGTCAGCCGCTGCCACACCGCCGGCGCTGCCTTTAACTCCTCCAGCCCCGGGGCCGGGTTTCCTTAGGGATGCTGGGACCCGGCACCCGGCGGCAGAGCCAGGATGGATAGGGCGATGCGCTGGGCGAGCAGCAGGATGGGACCCTCCACACCTGCAGGGAGCAGGGAGGGACCCACAAACATCCCCCTGCCCAGCACCCCCTTATTGATTACCCGGCAGCTCTTAATCGAGAGCGGAATGAAACCTTCTGCGAACCCACCCATCGGCTGCGCCCCACCTGGGCTCTCCAGCGCCGCTGCCCACCGAGGAGCAACTCGCGGCACGCAGCTCGGATAAATCCTTTATTTTTAATCATTCACAGAGCACTGGGGTTCTCCGGCCGCTGGGCCTTTCCCCGAGGGCGTCCTTGCAGGAGACCCTCCCAGAGATGCGCTTACAGAGGTGCAGGATGCGGCACCAGCTCCACCCTCCTTTCTTCACATGTCTGTGTCAGGACAAAGATTTAGGGAGGCACCGGCGAGAAGAGAGAGCGGAAACTCGCAGGACCCGGGGCCAGCCCCTTCCAAACCCTTCCAACATCATCCTCGCGCATCAAGCAACCGGTGGCGGGAGGCTGAAGGCTGGATGCCGGCTGTGACACCGGTCCCAACCCGGCAAAAGTATCGGGGGCCACAGCCCCTTTCCTGCCCCTCCAACCATGCACACGTCCTGGGGCGTGCAGAGCTTGGCCAAACCCAAGGGTGCCTTCAGCCCACCCTGTCACCCTCAAAGAGTGACCTCCAAACAGCAACAACAGGCTCCAAGACACAGCATCATCCCCTCCTCTTCCTCTTGGAGCCCCCTCGGAGCAGGCAGAGCCCCCGTGCCTCCACGTTCACCCGCTGCCGCCTGCCTGGAAGCTGAGTGCGGGCAGCAGGAAGGGGACACCCCAAACTCGCACCTGACCCAGCAGCCCCGAGGGCACGTGTGCCACCACTGACAGCAAGCACGCTGCAAACACAACGGCACCGAGAGCCCGTGCGACTGCCAGCCGCACCCACCGGCTCTGGCGAGAGCCGCTCTCTGGCCGGCCGTGCCATGAGCGGAGGACAGGACGGGTCGGTCCCCGGGGGATGCCTTCCCGGCAGAGATGCTCGTAGGGGAAAAGGCTTCAGGAGCTTTCTGCACCAGAGTCCTCCCGCCCGCGCTCATCACGAGGCCGCGCCTTGCCGAGACGACCGTCCCCAGGGGCCACCAGGATCTGGGGTCCCCTGAACCAGGTCCCCCCACCCTGCTCCAAAAAGGGGGTGAGGGTACACGCAGACACTGACCATTCCTCTGGCCGTCCCCGAGCTCCCCCTCCGAGCCCGGCCCTCCGCAGCGAGCCTGCGGCCACCTTCAGAGGGAGACGCCGCAGTCCCACCAGCTCCAGCGCCCTTGGCTGGCCGGCGTGCCGGGTCACTGCCATACCCCGAGGAGCTCTGGGCCGCGCCGCCACTGCGCCCGCTGAAGGAGGACGGGCTGCGGGAGGCTGGCAGTCCATGCCCATCTCCCTCCCCGGCTCGAGACGATGGCAACCCTGAGGTTCTCCCCACGCTGGGGTTTTCTAGCTGATCCACCATGGGGGACGGCGTAGACAGCTCCGAAACGGTGCCCGGCTCTGCTGCGGAGGAGCAGGTCCACGCAGCGCTGGAGCTGGGATCGTTGCTGCCTCCTCTCACCCAGGCATCCAGGGCGCTGCCGGCCCCCGGCTCCCGGCTCTTCGCTGGCTCCTCACCGGACACGGCGCTCGCCGGGGACAGGAGCCCCTCCGCGCGGCCATCGGTCCCCCCGCGCAGGGGCAGCAGCACGGCCCGGCGGCTGCCCGCACCGGTCCTCTGCAGCTCAACCAGCTGGCTCACCGCCTTCTCGCAGTCCTTCTCAGCCGGGTTCTCCAGCAAGCGGGCGATGACGGTGGTGCCTTCCTCCGGGGAAGCCCCTGCCGCACCCGGCCACTGCGGCTCCAGCACCAGGAGAGCCTTCTGCACCTCCCCCTGAAACCGCTCCTTCACCTGCACGATGAGCCCGGGGTGCAGGGCCGCCGGGTTGGGGTTCCCCCCGTGACGCTGGCTCCCAGCGGGCTCCTCTCCTCCCTCCTGCCGGGGGGCTGCCTTCGACTTCGGTGCCTCCTCATCCTCAGCAACCTCCAGGGCCGGGGGCTCCTCCTGTGGGGCTGCCTCCGGCATCGCTCTCCTCTTCCCCCTCCGCCTCCGTTTAAAGCGGACCCTTTTTTTGGGAGACAGGGGCGCCTTTCCCGCAGCTTTTTCCTTCGGCTCTTTAACGCAGCCCAGAGAACTCCCCATCTCCTGCTCCTCCTCGGTGCCGGCAGTAACGCAGCTAAGCGAGTCGCCGGCTCCCGAATAAATCCCGAGCCGGGCTTCATCGGATCAAACGCACGCCGTACACCGTTCCGCGGACTGCCCCTCGCCGCCGCTCCCCCCTACCAGCCCTGCCGCCGCCGCCGCTCCAGACAGCCATCTTACAGCCTGGGCGCTGCGAGAAGACAAATTCAAAGCATCTCACTGCAGTTCAGAAATCACTTGACCTAAAAGCAGAGGGAGCGGGGATTGGCTGTGGCGTCCTTCTCTCCAAATATGAGGTAATTGGAGCACGGCCCTCGCCAACACAAACAGGGAGCAGGAATCAGGCAGCGGAGCGGGGAGGGGGAGCGGGAGAGGCTGGGGAGGGGGGGGAGGATAAAAAACACAAAACGCGGGGAAGGTTGGCAAAGGTAGCATAAAGGAAGGGGTGGGAGAGAAATGGGGGGAAAAAAAAAAGCAGGGAGGAGTCAGAGCAGCTCTGCATGCACACCAACGGGGACGCGGAGCCGCCGCGCCGGCTCCCACAGGGGTGTTTCTCTCCAATTCCGGAGGTTTGCTCCTTCATTCTTAATATCGAGAGCCCCAAGAGACCAGCTCATCCTCCTGCCGGGCTCACCCAGCTCGGGGCACGGAGGGCCAGCCCAAGGTGCCCTGGGGAGCCGGCATCGCTTCAGGGAGCCGCAGTTGCGGGGTCCCAACAGGCTACGACAGCGCCGATGCTCCCGTCCCAGTCCGGACCCATGTCCTGCCTCCCTCCTGCAGCTCCTGCCCCAAACACGGCCAAGGGCAGGGGTTTGAGGCGCACGCAGCATCCCAACTGCTCTCACCGGCTCGGAGGGACCGGGGAAGGGTAACACATGCCAAAAGCAGGGATGAGACAGAAAACAGGGAGCAGGGGGCACTGGCCCACCCCGAACCCCTCCCCGGGGCTCTCCCAGCCGCCTGCCCCCAGGCAGCGGCACTGGGACACCGGAGATTAAAAGCTTCACAATGGAGCTACAACCGCAGAAAAAATCCCGTCAGCGCGGGCAGGGAGAGGACGCGCAGGCTCGCCGGTACCAGCCCAGCTCCCCTCGGCAGGGTGGCAGCGTGCCCTCCCAGCTGGGCGCGGAGGGGACCCAGGAGCTCCTGCTTGGGCTCTGCCGTCCCCTCCCTGGTCCCCCGCAGCAGAGCTCGCACCAGGGCAGGGCCACCCCAAGGACAGCGGGGACAGGGTGCCACCAGCCAGGGCCCCACCGGAGACGACAGTGACTCATCAGCATCCAGACCCTGCTCGACCCTGTCTGCTTCCCAGGGCCAAAACACCGGCAGAGCGCCTCGTCAGCAGCCCGTGCTCCCCCCAAAAGCCTCTTCCCGAGAAATACAGGTCAGGAGGGGCTCACCCAGCGCACGGGGCCAGCCTGGCCGCGCTGGCGCAGGGCACACACGTGGCCCAGGCGGGGCGGCAGCTCCCCGGGGCATTGCCCACTCATCCTCCAAAACCAAAAAGCTTCCTTACGAGGTCTCAAAGCCAGCGTCGCTCTCGTCTGAGAGATGCCAGCAGGGATATGGCAGGGAGCCGGGACACAGCAGCTCCCAGGGGCTCGGTCCCGCGGCGGTGACAGCCCCAGAGCTAATGCCACGTCGCTAACAAGCTGCTGGCAGCAGCACTGCCGAGCAATCCCCACGTGCCAACACAGTGGTGGCATTAGGGGCCACGCGCTGTCCCCCTAAGGGCATCAAAGCTACAACCGGATAATTTGAGGCTATTAAAGACCCGAGACCCTGTTTTGCAAGAGCATCTATAGCACACGATTGCTGGAGACGGTCCTACGTGCGTTCCCCAGAACCCCAGCTGGGTCAGAGAGCTCCTCCCATCCCTGTCCCAAACCGCTGTCACGCAGCTGACATTTTCCATCCCAACAAAAGATCCCGTGGCTGCACCGACCACCCAAGGGGCCGGGAGCACCTCGGGATAACAGCCCAGCATGGGCGTGAGCTCAGCCTGTCCCCCCCGCGGTCCCCTCTGAATTTGCTCTTCTCCTCCAGAGTCTCAGCTGAGCAAACAGCTCCCGCCAGCAACCCTGGTGCCAACCGGGAGGCCACCGCACACAACCCATCATTAATGACTTCATTATGTAAATGATGAGGAAAAGGACATTGCTATTCTCCGACACCGGTCTCCATGACACTGCAACGTGTGTTGATCCTCCAGACCGATCTGCGTGCCGGCATCTCCATGAAACATGCGCACGCGGAGACAGATGCCAGCGCCCTGGGGAGACAACGTGCTCCCACCGTCCGCCCCGTGTCCTTCAGCAAGAAGCTCTCATGACCTACCTGGAAGTGGAGGATGATCGTCCATATGAGCCCCAGGGTGAGCTTGGGGTTGCCATCCGTAATGTCATCGTTGCGAATGTTCACCAGTTTCACCTGAAAGAGAAGCAACAGGGCCAAAGCTCCCCATCAGCCTCACCCACAGAGAGCGTGGGGGGACGTGTCCCTGACCACACTGTCCCCAGGGCCACCCCAAGCACTCCGGCAGGGAGCGGACACGCAAGACCCCAGCGCTTCCTGAAGACGCAGCGAGGCCGCCCCGTGCCCCTGCTCGGGGATGGGGAAGGAAGGATTCTTCACGTCTCTAGCACTGCCTCTCTAGAAGTGCTTTCCCAGCACTTAACGGCTTTATTTCAGCTCACATGGAGAAGTGCCTCGTCCCCAAAGCCCTGAGCGCTAGTGCATAATTTAACAGCTACAGACCACAGAGCACGGTTAAAAAAGGATGGCCGAGCTTTATTAGCTCCCTCCTGGGTTCAAAACCAAGCTGCTAATCAATCAGCCCTAACAAAGGCAGAAGCGCCAGCGCTGCCCTCGCTGAGGGTCCTTCCCCAGCACCCACCAAACCCCCTGTCCTGGCAGACTCCGGCCCCACGCAGTCCCAGAGCTGCTCCCTCCCAGCCGCTCTGCTCTAGGGGTGGTTTAAACGCATGTGCGGTCCCTGAAGCCCATGGAGATGCCAAGAGCACCAGTCTCGGCACTTCCAGCAGATGCAAACCAGAGCGGTGCTGCCCAGCTGCTGCTCCTGCTCTCCTTGCAGCCGCCTTCCCGGGAGCTGCCACGTGCTTTGGGCTCCTCACGGGGGTGTCCCCGCTCCCCAACACCCAATGGGACCCCATGATCTCTAGCAGGAGCATCTGGGGTAAGATGTCCTGGCAAGGCCGCTGTCACCAGGCCATCACGCTTCAAAGGAACAAGCTGTTTCATCCAAGTAGAGAAACAAGCTCCCAAGAGCCCCCGGCAAAATGTCTCTATCAAGGGGCTGGGGAGGAGGAGGGGAGGGGCTGGAAGTGGCTCACCCTCCCGGGAGTGGGGCACGTGCTCAAAGTGCTCAAATTTATTCAATGCCCTCAGGCCAGAAGAGAGAGAAAAATCTCTGCTTCAGCATGAACTGGTACAATTTATCATCATCTTGGCTTATCTGAGGAGCATCACGGCAGGGAGACCTAACCCAACAGGCGGAACAGGACACCCAGCCCGGGGGCTGCGGGGGTTTCACCTGCGGAGCCAACAAGTCTCGGGATGCATGACTGCTCCGGGCAGGATCTGCCCCAGGGGTGCGGAGGATGCCTGGTCTCTGCCAGCTGCGCCGGCACTGCGGGGCTAGCACCTCCCAACAGCTCGGTGGAGGGAGCCTGTCCTCCGAAAGCCGAAGAGCCATGCTGCCCAGGGGCAGCACGGGAGGACGATGCCCGTGCTGTCGTCCGGAGGGGTGGTGCCGCACAGAGGCACCCGGCTGTGCCAGCGCCGAGGCCATGGCTGCGTGGGGCTGAGCAGGAGCCAGCTGCCCCATCTCCCCCAAAGCTGGTGGGAAGGCACGGACATGTCGCAGCCACCCATCCCCACCGCCGGGATCTGCTGGGGAGCCCTGGGTGAGGCTTTCGGGATGCAAAAGTGACTGTCCGTGACATTTGCAAACCCCTTCCCAGAACTGGAGTCTGAACCTCCATTCTGACACTAGTTTTTGTGCTGCATGGGTGGTTCTGAGAGCACGAAATGCCTACGGGCAAAAGTCCCCTGACAACAGTCCTCAGCCAGCACCGGCACCGTGGGGACTGGCGCACCCCTGCACTGGCTGACGCTGGTTCTCAACACCCTTCCCGAGCCCCGACCAGAAGAAAGAACTGCAAATCACCCAGCTCTGCTGCTGGATGAGCCTAAACCAGCCCTTACCTGTCGCTGCTTCAGGAAATCCAGGGCGATCTGCACGTTCTGCAGCCGGTGGAAACGCATCCGCCCCTTCTCACGAGGCTGCAAGAGAGAGGCGGCAGCTTCAGGTCAGGCTCATGGGGCCGTTGCCGGCAGCACCCCGCATGCACAGCCGCCCCCCGCATGCCCCTGGGAGCCGCCCGCGGCGACCCCCCACGCTCAGCGTGCTGGTGTGACCCCCCCGTGCACTCCACACACCCTGCTCTATCTTCTTGCTCTGGAGGCAGATAAAGTCATTGCTACGCACGATCTTGCTGGAAGAGGGCAAAAAGCCCACGGTGGGGCACGGAGGTGGGAAGACCCTGAGATCTCGACCTCCTCCGAGTGCCACGAGACCCCAGGGATCTGCATCCCGCCTCTGAGCCGGGCACTGCACGGCTGCCGGTAGCAGGCAGGATCGGCTCAGCCTCTAGATCCCAGGGCAGGATCTCACCCATCCCGTGGCCAGCCAGACAAGCTGGGAAGAGGGCTCAGCAAAGAGTTTCACCCGAGCAGGTACAGACCCTGACCTCTCCAGGTGGAAGCAGAGCAGCTCTGCTCCGCAGCAGGACGTGAGGACCCGGACAGGGACCGGCTGCGGGTCCCCACTGATGGCGGAGAAACCCTGACCTCAGCACCAGCCCCTGCAGAGCCGCTCGGCTCCTCCCGCATGCGGGCAGGGGCTGCTGCTCCAGGCACCATCCCTGAGCCCTTGGGGAGGGGAGAAATGAGATGCCCCGGGCTGTGCTCATGGCTGCTGCTGCAGGCAGGGGATTTTCCGAGGTACCCATCGGTTGAGCCGCGGCCCGGGGAAGGAGCAGGGGAAGGGCTGGGCGCGCAGCTCCGACCTCCGCACGAGAGCCCGGCCAGCCGGTATGGGATGCTGGTTTTGCTCCGAGTCAGCAGGAGGGGGAGGATCAACGCCCAAACCCTGATCTGGGCTTCAACAGGAGGTGTCACCAGGGTGCTCTGACCCGCAAGGACAGCCCAAGTCCTCTGAGTCACCTTCCTTCCCCAGCCTGAAGGGGAAGAGCCATCCCTGCAGGGGAACGTCTCCAGGGCTGCCGGGGAGCGGAGCCTGGCTCCTCCTGCGCTGCTCCAGGAGGGAGGTGACACCGTGCACAAGGGAATCGTCACCCAGAGCAAGGGGGCTGGAAAACACACCTTCTCTTGCACCCGAGCAAGGTTTTGGGGTCCAGCCCCTTCGGGGTAACCCTCAGCTGGGGCCAGGCTGTGCTCACTCCCACCTCCACTCACATGCACAGGGTGGCCGGTGGCACCCCGGACCCCACGGTGGCACAAGCCCCACGAGAAGGTGCCCGTGCCCGGAGCCTGTCCATGCAGTGCGAGGTGAGCAGCCGCCACCGCAGCCCCCCGCGGGGGCCCGGCCAGGAGCAGCGTGCAGGACCCGTCCCTGTCCCCGCCCGCCCCGTGGGGGGGACACATGCTGTCACACTGGGTGGGTGGCGTGCCCTGACTGCAGGCCGACACTGCAATGCACGCGCAGATAATCCAGTTAACGTGAACGCAGCCCACTAACGAGGACCGCGGCATCGGGTGCCTCTCCGCTCTTACAGCTTCCCCTCCGCAGGGCGACCACCCTGGGCGAGCCGGGTGGGTTTTATCAAAAACCCTGGCTAAAACCAAAGAGAGGGGAAGGTCAGAGCCCCCAGCGACGCTGGGCTGCACTGGACTATCTGACGGCACTCCAGTGTCCGCCAGGGATTTGCTGTGGCCGGGGCCGACTCAACCTACTTCTTCATCATCATCATCTTCCTCCTCACGCTCTTCGCTGCTTGCACGGCACCAGGCCGGCGCTCTCACCAGGCGAAGGCTCCTCTGAGCTGGCGGCTCTATTTGCTAACGAGGACGGGAGGGACAGCGGCGATGGGGGGGTGACACAACAGGGAGACAGAATGGAAACCAAAATGCAACACCCAGATAAAAGGAAAAACAAAAGAGCGGGGATGAAGGCGGCTGGATCTCCGGCACACCCCGGGCTCGAGCAGGGAAATTTTCCCCCCGGCTTTGAAAGCGGAAGCGAAGAGAAGGAAGCTGTCTGGATCACAAATAGCTCGATCCAATTTTTCAGCCCCCACAAAAACTGATTTGGCATCTCGGGAGGGTAACGGAGGGAGATAGGAGATCTTTGCCCAGATCCTATTTTAGGGGAAAACTAAAATAATTCCTGCTGTGCTACCCTGTTGCAGCAATCAGGATCTTCCCAGAGCTGAGCGAATGTGTCAGTCTGAGAAGGAGGAGGAGGAGGAGGAAGGAGGGGGACTCTACAATGCTCAAGATGCAGGAAGAGGTTTGCACGCCACCGCCTGCTACAACTCCAGCTCGTGAGGAGCCCAGCACAGGGCAGGAGCAAGGAGCGTGCCCCCTGCCAAATCTGAGCTAAACCGCCAGGCACGCCGTCACAGAAACAGTTTTAGTCAAAGCCACTGTTATCCGTTATTTTAAATATGAAGCCAAACCTAGGAGATGAAGGCGTGTAAGCCCTCACGAAAAGAGGGCTCTACCCAGGGCACCGTAAGCTTTAATCACACGCTTCGGTGGTATCCAAGAGACCAGCCTGGGGAACACGGGTTTGAGTGAAAATAAATAAAATAATAATAGTAATAATAAATAATGATAGTAATAATAATAAAAGAAACGACATCAGACATTTGAAAACAAAACTATGGTGTAAGAAACGACAGCCGACGGTTGGGAGCGGAGGGNAGCACCTCCAGGAGGGAGATGAGGTTGTGGCCATCTCGCAAGTCTTCGTAGAGGTCATTGATGTGCTTGCGCACCTGCGGAGAGCCGGGGAGGAAAAGCCGTCAGATCCACACGCCTCCTGCGCTCCCCCGCTGTTGGCGAGAGCGCGGGAGGAAGGCAGCGGCACCCGCAAGCAGACGTCTCCCTCCGAGCCGCGTGCGTTTAAAATGGTTATTCCAGAATTATCGCTAAGGAAAGCAGCCTCCCGTTTCCCAAATGACCTGGCAGAAGGCTGACCGCACGCAGGCTCTGTACCTGCTCTTCCCCCAGGCACCCGGACCTGGCCCTGGGGTTTTACTCAGCTGGGAAACCCCCGACGTTTTCCCACAGCAGCCTCAAGGATTTTTCTTTTTTCCCCCCCTTTGTAAGATTTAGAAAGTAGAAAAACCTTGACACAGAGTTTGCAAAGCTGGCAGGAAAATACAGCTGTGACACCCAATACCCAAACTGCTCTTTTTTTTTTTTCCCAAATGGAGAATTAATTAAAAAACACCTGGCATTAGCCAAGAAAAGCAGGAGGTACCTTGTGCTGCGATGTTAACCCTGCTTAGCTACCCACGGCTGCAAGCATCTCCCTACACGCACTTTGGGGCTCCGCTCTGCGCAGGAGCATCCCTCGGAAGACAAAAAAGCCCCTTTGCCCGGGCAGGGGGGCACGAGGGGGGAGCAGCCCCATGGCGGGGTCCCCTCCTTCGCCCCGGCTGCCCACAGCCCTAGGTGGGAGGATGCACGATCCTCGTGTTAAAGCACGGCCAGGGTGCTGAGGAGGTCAATGTAATAAAAAGGGCTGCGTGGTGGTGTTACAGTGCCCTCCAAAGGCTCCGGCACATTTCCACCATAACCGTCTCTGCTCTCGGCACAGATGCACACGAACGCTCAAATCCAATGCAAAAATTCCCAGACAAAAAAAAAAAATTAAAAAAACTTTTAAAAAAGGCATTTATCTGCCCGTCCTGAGCCACAATGGACAGACTGATGGTCATTTAACCAGCTTTATAAGAAAACACGTGACTCTTACCTTCATCAAGTGTTTATTGACCCATTTAGTGAAGGTTTTCTTTTGGACTCTGTCCCGTTCATCTGTCAAAAGAAGACAAAGGCGGCTCTCGGTCAGTGTTTCTCATGCAGAAACTCAAATGACTTTGAAATGAGGGGAAGAGACAGAGGAATCGCCGCGGGTGCCAGGACCGCCGGACGGGTCCTGCGCCCGCGCAGGGGAACAGAGGCTGCTTATCCAGGGGTTGGTGCGGGACGGGGCCGTTCACGTGGCTCCGACGTCTCGCTCGGGCAGGGAGGTTGGAGCATCCACACAGCTAGAACAAAATACGCTGCTGTTTGGGGGAGAATAGTGTTATTCCAATAAAAGCAGCACGGATGATCGGGATGGGTATAGCTCCAGCTGCCAGCGGCAACTGAACCCCCAAAATGTGTCCCCCCGGCCGGGACACCCACAATTCCTTGTCCCCCCCAGAGGCAGTGCAGGGAGGGAGGTGGGATTTGCCCAAGCCCCCCCACTTTAGGAGGGTGTCCCCCTCCCCTGCCCGCTCCCGGACGGCTTTAACGCATTATATAAACCCCCCAGATGTCCCGCACAGGCCTGTGCCGGGCACTAGCAGCGTGTGCAATTAGCAGCTTATTCTGTCGCTGTATTTTTGGTTCATTGGATTGTCAGGATTTAATGTTTATTTCTGTCCAGTGGCTCAGCCAAGGGCGCCCTGGCTGGACACTGGGAGCTCCAGCGGGACAGGGTGGCAACGTGGGTCCCATCCCCAGGGGGTCCCAGTCCCCGCGGAGAAGCCACCAGTGCTATGGGGTGACAGGACAGGAGATTCGTGGTGACGCCAAGCAGCAACGTGGGATGGGGGAGCTGTCGGCAGGCTTTGCCCTGCCTGTTCTCGGTGCAAAAAATAATATCATATGAAAAACAAAGGCAAACAAGGTGAAAGGAGAGGGCATGAGATGGGGCCACACCACTGGAGGGGCCTATGGGGCTCAGCGGGGTCCTGCTCAGCCCCGAGCTCCCCATGCCCAGGCAGCAAGGAAGGCTCAGGACAACCCCGGCAGCCAGCCCTGTGCCAAATGGGATCACCTGGTTTTAACGTCATCTTGGAGGAAAGAGAGTGCCTCGGTACCGACCCGCGGCACGCGACCCCAAGCTCCCGAGCGCTGCCCCATCCAGCCCTGGGATACAGTGGGAAAGGACGAGTCCCACTATCCCATGACATCCCTTTGACACGTGGTGGCCTTCTACGATGGGGTTACAGCGTTGGTGGATGAGGGAAGAGCAACTGACGTCATCTACCTGGACTTGCGCAAGGCATTTCACGCTGTCCCGCACGACATCCTTGTCTCTAAATTGGAGAGACATGGATTTGATGGGTGGACCACTCGGTGGATAAGGAATTGGCTGGATGGCTGCACTCAAGGGGTTGTGGTCAATGGCTCAATGTCCAAGTGGAGACCAGTGACGGTGGCGTTCCTCAGGGGTCAGTATTGGGACCGGCGCTGTTTAACATCTTTTGTCAGCGAAATGGACAGCGGGATCGAGTGCACCCTCAGCAAGTTTGCCCACGACACCAAGCTGTGTGGTGCAGTCGACATGCTGGAGGGAAGGGATGCCATCCAGAGAGACCTTGACAGGCTTGAGAGGTGGGCCCGTGAGAACCTCATGAAGTTCAAGAAGGCCAAGTGCAAGGTCCTGCACATGGGTCGGGGCAATCCCAAGGACAAAAAGAGGCTGGGAGGAGAATGCACTGAGACAAGCCCTGACGAGAAGGGCTTGGGGGTGTTGGCTGATGAGAAGCTCAACATGACCCAGCAATGTGCGCTCGCAGCCCAGAAAGCCAACCGTGTCCTGGGCTGCATCAAAAGAAGCGTGACCAGCAGGTCAAGGGAGGTGATTCTGCCCCCTCTGCTCCACTCTGGTGAGACCCTACCTGGAGTGCTGCGTCCAGCTCTGGGGCCCCCAACACAAGAAGGACATGGACCTGTTGGAGCGAGTCCAGAGGAGAGCCACGCAGACGATGAGAGGGCTGGAGCACCTCTCCTATGAAGACCGGCTGAGAGAGTTGGGGTTGTTCAGCCTGGAGAAGAGATGGCTCTGGGGAGACCTTACAGCAGCCTTCCAGTACCTGAGGGGGGCTGCAAGAAAGCTGGGGAGGACTTTTTACAAGGGCATGTAGTGATAGGACAAGGGCTAATGGCTTTAAACTGAGTCTAGTGGAAGTGTCCCTGTCCACGGCACGGGCGTTGGAACGAGATGGTCTTTAAGGTCCCCTCCAACCCAAACCGTTCTGTGACTCTATGACAACACGGTCCACCAGGCAGAAGCACCCCTTGCTTTGGTTTTAAGCCAAAAGTCAAGAAAAGGGAGAAAACCAGCATCTCTTGGCCCGAGCTCCCCAGCCACGCTGCGTGTCCTGCCCAGATGGCTCCACGTCCCCCTTCCCGGGGTGGGGGGGTCACTGGGGGGTCCCTGCATCAGCCAGGCAGCCATGGCCCCAGAGGCCCTCGGGAAAACCTCCCCACGTCTCAATCCACGCAGATTTGAAAGCACCATCTAACATCCCTCCTCCTCCTCATCCACCCCACGGCTTCCCCCGTACGAAAGCACCGCAGTAAAACACGCGGCACGCCGCCGGCACGTCACCTCCCCTGCGTCCCGCTCCATCCCCCAGCCAAGGCACGTAACCAGGTGCCGAAAACTATCCACCATTTGCACTACGCCTGCCCTCGCTCCCTGCCCCGCCAGGCTCTGGCCTCGGCACGGCTTCCCAGCACAACGCGGCCAAGCCGTGGAGCTGCCGCCTGGCACCGCTGGCCGCCACCTGCAATAGGAAGCTGCGTCACCCCCACGTGTTTTTAGGGACCTTTCCTTCACCCGACCTCCCCAGAGTCACGGCGCCAGGTCCCTTCCCAACCCCGGCGTTAATTCGGGGTGGATAAAGCTTGAGCCGTACCCCGGCCACGGCGCAGCGCCGGCAGCACGGTGGGGGCTGCCTGCGGGCTGGGAAGGAGAGACCGGCGAGTACTAACCGATGCAGCACATCCGGCGCACCAGGCGGGCGCTCAGCCGCCTCTCCTCCCCAGAGAGATGCCGCCTCTCCATCGCCAGAGCCCGGGATGGGAAGCGCTGGGTCCCGGCAAAGCGGTGGCTGCCTCCCGGCTCCTGGGGAAGGGTCTTCTGGCGGCACCACCCACTCACCGACCTTGGCCCACGCGGGTGCGGGTGGGTGACTTCTCGGCGGCAGCTCCTCCCACTGCATCACTTCCTACACCCGCTGCCCCCGGCACGGGCACCGGCCGTTCCTCCTCCGGGGCATCACCACAAACGCTGCCACAATGTCAACAGCTGCTTCGCCCGCGCTTCCCCGGCTCCTCGCGCTTCTCCGGGTGCTCCCAGCCGAGCGTGCCGCGCTCTGTGCCAGCAAAATCCTCACCGTCCTGTGGTCCCGATGGCCGGCAAAGCCGCTCAGAAAGCTCCCAGCGAAGAAGGGGAGAGCTGCTCCCTCCTGCCACCGAGCGAGAGGCGGTGCGGAGCACGGTGCAGAGCGCGGTGCAGCTCCTGGCAGCAGCAGCAGAAAGCCGGTGGGCTGGGGGTGCAGACGCAGGCTGGCCCCACGGAGCTGGGCACTGCCCCGCTGGCAGGCTCTTGGCTTGTTTTTCCTTGGCTTGTTTTCCAGTTAATTGCACCAGGGATGGGAGGGACAATGCCGGGCTGTTCTCCCCGCTCCCGCCTGCCTGCCCGCAGCTTCTTCCCAAATCATTTCCCAGGTCCAAAACGCTGGAGCTGGGACCCAGCCGCAGCCCCGCTCGGCATGCAGGGGAGATAACAGGGGCCTCCTTATCACCACCTCTCTTCCTTTTCTTCTAAATATAATCCCTCTGCAGACCTTCTGCCGGCAGGAGCCCCACCACCCCGGCCGGCAGGGCGAGAAGAGCCGGGCTGCTGCTGGGGGAAGGCGGGAGCGTGTCCCCGAGCATCACAGGGAGCACGCGGGGACGGGGGCACATCCCGAGCCCCGCACAGGAGGTCTGCACCGAGGCACCTCCAATGCCAGATCCGGGTGGGTGGCCATGGGCCAGCGGCTCCTCTTCCCATCTCCTGCAGAAAAGGGGTTTTTCCTTCCTTTTTTTTGCCCCGTCTCACCACCTTTGGGTGGTTCCTGGGCTCTAAGCAGGTTCCACCTCCCCACCCCACACCCGCGCTATCGTCTGAGCTAATAATAATGCACACTTACTGCTTACTAACAATATTAAGGCCTTGCAAGCTTATCTCTCCCTGGCTAATCTTTTCCAGAGTCACCCTGACAAGCAACTTGTTGCAACCCCCCCCGTGCTTGTCCTCTCCCCTGTCTAGCAGGGGTTCGCTGGCCCCAGCCACTGAGAACCACCCTGTCACCAGCCAGGGACTGCAAGCAGAGGCGATGGACCGGCCCGGGCAGCAGGCAGGCAGGGCACGGCCAGAGGGAAGGTTACAGTGGCTAGAAGAAATCTGCACCACTCCAAAGACAAGCCAGCGGCGGGCGAGGGCAGGAGAGGCTGACTGCGGAGCCTCAGGTCCCCTCGCACACAGGGCATGGAGCAAAGGCTGGTGGCAGTGACACAGGGAACATCGCCGGCAAACAGAGACCCTGCTGCCAGCACCAGTGAAAACCACAGCCCTCAGCTGAGCACGCCCATGTGCCACACACCCATTCCATGGTTTCCAGCACCACCGATGCTATCGGAGCCGCACGGATGCTTCCAGCTGCAAAGTGCTTTCGTGTTGCTGCCTTCCCAAGTCAGGTGAGACTCGCGCAGAGGCAAAAACCTGGACAAGCCAGGCAACAAGCCAGGCAACAAGCCAGCCTGAGCCCAGCTGTGCTGTCCCTGTCCCCATCGCTGCCCAGGCAGAGCCCAGCCCCAGGGTGCAGGGACCACTGCGGGACAGCCCGGGAGTGCTCCGAGACCTGTCCCGGCTGCTCCCCGGAGCAAGCGAGGAGCAGGGTTCAGCCGCCTGCATCTCAGGCTCAAACCTCTGCAGCACCACGCGTGCTGTGTAATTCCCTGCCCACCTCCTCTCCCCCCATTGCACATCAGAGCACAGTCCACCGCATCCCCAGAAACGGGGATCCCAAAGACACCAGGGCACCGTCTGCTCTCCCCCACAGCAGTGTGAATCCTCCACGGAGGGGCCAGAAGCAGCAAGGACCAAGAAGCAGAGGCGAGCGCCCGAGGGGGAGATGGGTTTTGAGGTTTTCCTGCTGCTACCAGTCCCCCAAGCAAACCCAGCTAGGAAGGGGGAGCAGGGAAAACCATCCTGCCCCATAGCTCGTTTCCAGCGCCCCGAAACCGGGGGCATCAGCCGAGCGTGGGGAGAAAAACTCCCACTCACCGTCCCGACGGACCCCAGGGCCCCCAGGCACTTGCCACCATCACAGCGAGGGTGCCCACAGGCACCAGAGACCCCCCCCACCACCACCCCAACACCCTGCACAGACATTCCCCCCCTCCCTGTTTGCCCACAGCAGCCTCTGTCCTGGCAGCCTGCCTGTCCCCAGCAGCTCCCAACACGCCCGGCCAGGAGCTGCCGCTCCCCCCAGGATCTCTCCTCCACCATCGCTGGCCTCGCTCGCTGCCAGACTCCATCACCATTCGCCTCCTCCTGCCTTGGGCTGCGGCTGTGAGAGCCCAGTCCCGGGCACCAGCAGGACGGAGGGTGCCTGGCACCCTCCCTAACCCTAACCCTGGCCAGGCACCCTCTGTCCCACCGGCGCCCGGGGCTGGGACCGGGCTCTCCGGTGCTCCCCCAGGACAGCCCTTTGCCACCCTCGGGAGGGAGACCGGGGTCTCAGTGTCCCCCACCGGCTCCTTCAGCCTCTCCTGCTGGAATAAAGCCTGGAAGCGGCTCCTGAGCTTTCTGCTCCTGCTCATTAATCCCTGCTAAAGCTGAAGGAATACGGGAGACGTCAGATAAGGCACTGCGCTGGATGAGCTCGCAGAGATCTTGGGGACATCTCCGAGCCCACGGTCAGTGTGAAAGCAGCTCTGTGCATTAAACAGCGAGAGCCAGCCTTGGGGTGAAGGAGGGGTTTGTTATGTATAAGCGTCTAGAAACAAATTTTGAAAGAGTTGAAACCCATCGCTTTCGCTTTGAACTCCCCTGATGCAAGCAAAGAATGGGAATGCACTTTTTTTTTTGTCTTTTTTTTAACGTGGTACTTTTAAGATGGGGGATATGCAGAAAATCTGGCTGGCTGAGGAGCACGAGGTATTTAAAATGTGCTGGCTGCCAACTCACGGGCTGACATAATCCATCATGACAGCAGAGCCGACTGGGCAGGATTTACGGAGCCTTTCGAAACAGGGAGAGGAAACGGTGCCTGATTCAGCCTGGAAGAATGCACAAGAGATACCTGTGGTGCAAAACTATCCAGCACCTGGATATTTAATGAGGGAGACACCTGAGAAGTGGTGATGCAAGGAGACCCAGGTGGATGCTCGGCAGAGCTGGACGAGCATGGCAGGGGTTACCTGTACGACAAAACCTGCTGCAAGATGACCCTCATCGTCAGGGATGCTGCGCCCGTGGGGCGGGTGTTACCTGACCTTTACTGGGAAGGAGCGATGAAGGAAAACAGATATTGAATATACTTGCTGCTTGCAACGCTTGCACCAGGATTTTTTCCAAAAGGGACGGATTTCTGTAGGGCGAAGCAGCGGGTCGGCGCGGTACCGGGGTAAGGAGCTGGGAGGAGACAGTCGTGCTGGGAAGTGGCCAGGAGGTCCCTAGATGGAGCCGAGCACAAGACTGCCCGGACACCCAGATTAATTAAGTGGCCAGGGGACAGCGAGTCAACAGGAGGAATTGCAGCAAGGCTGGGTTTAGGGGGTAACAGGGCACATTTGTGCAACTCGGTCTCAATCTCTCTCCCGGTAGTTTTGGGGGAGGAAGGAAGAGGTGTATCCCACGAGCAATATTTGGGGACAAGTCCCTGCGTGCTGCCCAGGCGCCGTGGTCCCGCTCCTCCGCATGGAGAAAGAAAAGGGGGAATCGGTCACGGACACAGGGAAAAGGCCCTGTGCGGAGGCACAGGAGAGAACAAGCCCTGCTGGGAGAAAAGAGGGAGGAATCAAAACAAACAAATCCCAGGAGAAAGAGGTCGGGACGGAGAAGGAGCTACTGAGTCCTTGTCCGGGGCCCGGAGCTATCACACGTCCCTGTAACGAATCCTCGCCCTCCTCGGACGGGGGTCATGTGCAAGCCCTATTTTGGGAAACTGAGGCAGGGTCAGCCCCAGCTGCTCAGCGAGCCGGGAGGAGCTCCCAGGGCCGTGTCTTGCCAGTGTCGGTGGCTGAGACGCTGCCGTCGCGGCGAGAGGTGGGAGGGACGCCCGCCTGCGCCGGGGCAGGAGCCGGGAGGCAGAACACCAGCCACGTGTCGCAGGCTTGTTCTGAGACAAAAAGCAGCCTCGTCCCCAGAGAGACACCCCCATCCCAGCCGCCCCCACCCCCCACGTGCGCCAGGAACGGGTGGCGAGACCAAATTTAGGCACTGAAACCTCTGCCCCCCACCCTGCACGGGGACCAGGGACGCCGTGCCGGGAAGATCCCCACCGCCGCGTCCTCCCCACCGGCCACGTCCATCCCTGCCCACGCTGCTGCCACAGCTCTCAGGGAGGGAAAACAAGCTGCGACCCTTGCCAGTGGCACGCCGGCCATCTTAGCCCCTCTCCCCGCGCGGGGGCCACCCCTACCTTCTCTGCTCCGGCTCCTCCAGTACAGGACGCCGGCGATGCCCAGGACGTGGCTCAGGACAAAGGCGGCGGGCGGCAGATAGGAGCTCTCCGAAAGAGGCATCGTCCCCTACTCCCAGCCTGCTATCCCGAGCCCGGCTCCGAATTTCTTTCTCCTGAAGTTGCCAGTGTCAGAGCCCAGCATTGCTGGGACAGTGAGAAGACCGGGGGGGCCGAGCCGCTGCCTGCAGAAACTTCCGAAACTTCCTGCCTGCGCCTCTGCCTCCAGCTGGCTGCGCCGCCGGAGCTGGCAGGGCTCAGGGACGGCCAGTGTCGCCAGGACGGGGCCAGGGAGATTTGGGAGCTCGGAGGGGGGGGCGGGTGGAGGGAGAAAGCGAGCGTCAGCCCAGCTCAAACATCTTTTCTCGGCGTTCACGCGGCCAAACTTCGTCACCCCCCCGCTCTGGGGGGAGAGACGTCATCTCCTCAATTTCCATTCCCAGCCCCGCTGGAAGGTCGGCTGCGGCTCCAGCAGCCGCAGCGAGGGGGGATCGGCGGGAGCAGCTGCCGCGCCGGCATCACCGCAACGCCCCATTCTTCATGGGGGGCTCGGAAGCAGCACAAAATCTTGCCCCCCGCAGCGGGTGACAGCCGGCAGCCCGGCCCGGCGTCCCCTGCCCGCAGACTGCCTGGTGATGCCAACACACCGAGGGCAGCCAGGATGGAGTAGGGAGCGGCTGGGAGATACAGGCAGCACTTCAGTAGCATTCGAGTGGCAGCAGGCAGCTGCCTGCTGGGGGCTTGGTACCCCAGGCTGGACCCAGCGCCAGTCTGCTCTCAGGAAACCCTCTGCCCAGCAAGAGGGGTGAAAGATCCCATGAGCAAATTTGGGCTTCTGGGCGTCAAGGTACCCCGAGCGCATTTCCCTCGCCTCCCTAGATGCCCAGAGATAAATGCATGAACTGCCAGGACACCCCCAGAGCCCACGGGGAATACCCGCAAAAAGATGCTCTAACACCGCAGGCAAAGGTTCATCCACCTCCCGGCCCTTCCCGCAGCCGGGTGCCCCGCTCGCCACCAGCATCACATCACACACGTGAGACTTCGCAGCCCGACCCCGTTTACTAACGGTTAGTGCCGTGCTCGGCGTTACTCTGGGAGTTTCACTTCTTTTCGGAACCGTTTCTGGCAGAGGTATGGAAACGGCACAGGGAAACCGAGAGCGGCAAGCCCTGCCGCGGCGCAGCCATGACGTCCCCTGGCCCGTTTGCTGTTGTTACGAGCAAACTGGGTGGAGAGGCTCCTTACAAAGCCTGTTTTGCTTTCAGAGCCCATCATGTGCCGGGTCCCTCTGCCAGCTCCCAGGGGAAGAAAATTGCTCTTAGACAGAAAGCCTGGGGCTGCAGACCTGCGAAACCTCAGCCCGGCTCAGGCTTTGCCGACGGAGAGAGCCAGGAGCCCAAGAGCGTGGCCAGCACCGGACCAGCCGCCATCCAGCAGCACCTGCTCTGCAGCTTGGGACGGTGAAACCACACGAGGCCCGGGGTGTCACCGAGGTGCAAGCAGAGATTTAAATTGTATTTATAACCCCGAAGCAGCTCCCCAAACCCACCAGCCGCAAGCCAGCCAGGCCCACCCAGAAAACCATACTGAGCAAAACTTGATAGAGCCAAACGTCACGACACGCCGCTCCCCGGGGGACCTGCACCACGCGCGACCTCCTGCCGCCGCTCAGGCGAATGAGACGGGCAGTAGGAAACACAGAGAACGTACCGCGGGGCTCCAGCCGGACGAGCCTTCGGGCAAAAGAAACTCTTTAAATATATATAAAAAATATGTATAATCATATACAAATATATATTTTTAATATATATAAAAACACCTATATAAATAATGTATATCTATATATATAAATACATCCCTCCCCTGTACCAGAACACCCCAGGGACACCGGTGGTCCCCCACTTCATCCCACTCAGTTTAACGCCGTTCCCCCCCTTTCCTTTCCCTGCTCCCCGTGTCGGTGACCACTCGGCACAAGCCAGCCCGGCCGCCCCTCGCCGCTGCAGGAAGCCGATAACGGCTGCAGCCCAGCCAGCGGCGGGAGGCAGCAGACCCGGGGCGCAGGGAGCCAACGGCGGGTTTCGGGGTGACCCGCTGCAGCTCTGGGGGCCGCCCAGCCCCGGATGCAGCCACCGGCCCCCCCGCTCGCCCGGGGGAGCAGCCTGAGGCCACCCCCCCACCCCGGAAACCGCCCCGCACACCCGAAACACAAACAGCTCATTTCAGTTCCTTGCAAGGCAGCTTTTTCAGCTTCAACCTTCGCCTCAGCCCGGAAAGGAAAGGGGTGGGGAGAGGCCGCGCATCTCCCGCCTGTGCAAGAATTTGGGGAGCAGAGAGGCCGTGCCCCCCCACAGGGGGGTCCCCGCCTTGCAGGTCACCCCCCTGTTTCACAGGGTGCCCTGCGCAGCATTTTGCAGCCCTGTGCATCACCCAAAATGGTGTCGCCCCCATCCCTGCCCCCGCTCCCCCCCCAGCGCCCTGCCTGGGTTTTAGGGTTCCCCACGGGACGGCTCTGGGGGCGCAGGCTGCCCCGGCCCCCCCTCGCTCCAGCCGTGCCTCTCGCCTGGAGCTCAGTCACCCCTGGCTCTGGCCAAGTGTTTTGTGTCCAGGGCCGATCCCCTCCCACCATGCGCCTCCCCGGTGAGTAATGCTCAGCCGACACGGCGCTGCCACGGCTGCCGGCTCCGGCATCTCCTTATATGACTGGGGAAGCTGCCGGGCAGCAGCGCACGGGAGCCGGGCACAGCCCATGCTTCCCCGGCACCACTCGGGGGGTGGAGGCACCCCGGCATCGGGGTGGGCGATGCCGCAACGATGCTCCTCCATCTCCCTGGATGGGAGGCAGCCAAGACCCCATGGCCTCTGGCCAGGGCCATGCGTCCCAGCCCCGGGAGGTGGCAGCCAGGTGGCACTGTCGAAACGCCAAAGCAGGCATCACCGGATGGTGCTGGGGATGGTGGCCAAAGCCGGCAGCCAGCAGCACCATACCTGGGTGAAGCATCTCTCCAGGGCTCTGTCTGGACCCCCTGTGCCCAGGGCTTGAGAGTGCCCCCCAGCCAAGGCCACCAAAGTCCCCCCCATCACCCGCAGAGGGCACCACTGGACACGGAAGCAGCCATGAGCGCACCGAGGGACCCCGTGGGGTTTTACAGAGGGGCTTCTCTGCCCCAAATGGGGAGTGGGGTCACCCCACACCAGGCAGGGGACATCCCGCTCCCCATGGTGGGGAAAAGGGCTTGTCCGGCAGTGGTGCTGAGCACGCACAAACTCGTGACTGCAGTACAGGGCCCAGGTTTCCTGCCATGCTTCCTCTGCGATGTTTTTCCCTTTCTGTTGTTTTTTCCTCCTTTCTGGGAGCTTTGAGGGCAAATCTTGGTCACTTATGGCAGCGGCTGAGAATTGCCAAGGAGGGAAAGGAGCCTCTGGGTTCCCGGATGGGGGATGCCCCAGGTAAACCGCAGACACGCAGCACCCGCTGCTCCCTGACACAGGTCCAGGGGCAGGTCCCGCTCCAGAGCGCAGCGAGGAGCCCGGCTTGGCTCTGGCCTCTGCGGGGACGGGATGGGGGGCACAGTGCTGGAGCACAGCCACTGCGCCCCTAACCCCGAGCAGGGCGACCAAGCGCGTGCCCCACACTGGCACTCAGCCGGGGTCGCTTCCCCCCAGACCATGGCTTTTCCCTCTGCAAAACCCAGAGCTTGGCCAAACCCGCGGCATCGCGCCCTTCTTGCCAACAACGGCAAACGCTGCTGCGGACAGACAGACGGCTCAGCAAGACGCATCCCCGGCTGCCGAGCGCATCTGCACGTGCCGGCGCACCCCCTCCTGCAAGCACGGGCAGGGCCCTGCCAGGGCGCGGGGGCTCGCTCCACCCTGCCCGCGGCGCCAGGAGCCATGGGAAAGGAAAGCAAGAACAAAGATGACATTTCTTGTGATCCGGGCTATTAAAAACAAGGTGGAACGAGGCAGGTCACGGCTTCTGGCGCTGCCCAGCACATCCCCACGGGACGAGCTCCTCCACTTCGCGTAAAAAACCTCTCCTCCTGCCGGTGAATCACCTGCCCGTACATGTGCGGGCAGAGCCGCCGATCCCCTCGCCATCCGACGGGCCCCGACGCCAGGCCCTGCCTGCACGCCTCCAGCTCCTGGCAGAATGGGCGCATTCCCTGCATTTCCTTCTGGTTTTCATCATCCTGGAGTGGCCGTGGCCCCACCAGGAGGGATGGGGACAAGTCCGCAGGGTCCCATGCCGGCCCCTTGGCATCACCGCCGAACCCCAGGACTGCAAAAGGTCTGAAAAAATTGGGACTACGAAACCTCCCGGGCAGCAACGCCCCTCATTGCCCTGGAAAAACCAACCTCCCGAACACTGTTTTTTTGCACAGATCGGGGTTTTGGCCCGGGAGAAGTGTACGTGCAAGGGCTGAGGGTCCAAGTGCCCCATCGCCACCCCCCCATTTGCACAGGGAACCACGGGGACTTGAGCTGGGCTTCACCCATAACGACCAGGGCAGCCCCGTCCAGCCCAGGGTTCAGCGGCCGTTCCGCACCAGCCCCCCCAGACCAGCACCTGCACGGAGAGGGCAGCACAAGTGAATATTTAACCACAAATCTCTCAGCAGAGGAGCTGCCTGCGCTGCCAAAGGTCGGCTGGACGCAGCAAAGCAAGAGGAGAGGGAAGGAGGCTGCACGGGGAGAGCCTCGGACCCTCCCCGCCGCCGTCGGTGGTAAAATCTGAGCTCCGAGGAACCGCGGAAAGGAAGCGCTGATGATAAGAGCGGAGATGTTCCCCTTTTCCGCAGACGTCTGGGCACCAAAATAAGAATTATATCTTAAAAAGAAAAAAAAAAAAACAAAACGACTTCCCTTCCCATGGCAGAGCTGCCGCCCTGCAGCCGGTGCTGCTTTGCGGCGGTGAGGGGGACGCTGGACAGGACCCCGAGGACCACCTCGCTGCTGGGAGGTGACGGCGGAGGGCAGAGATAAGACGGTTCGAGGTAAGGCTGGAAGCAAACATCATTCCTGCCAGTTTTCCTTCTGCAAAGCAAACAGCCGAGCTGGACTGCCACCTGCCCACAGCTTAATCATTCCCCAGCAGCGTGGCTCAGCATTAACTCACGCTCCCGGGCAGCAGGAGTGGAAATCCCCCAGCACACCAGCAGTTATGGGGTCTACGGGAATGAGACATCCAAACTGGGGCCGTCCAAGGGGACTGACTCGGATGGAATGGACGGAGCCAACAGGAGGACCCAAGGCCTCAAGAAACTCTGAAACGACCCAAAAGGAGACCGCTCCCCTTCGCAGCGCCAGCGGGGAGGTGTGCTCGCCTGGATCCCGCAGCTCCTGCGGGAAGGAGGGCAGCTGGCATCCCCAGGCACCGGCACGGAGCTCCAGCCTCCTTTCCTTGCTGTGGGGTTTGCTTTTTGGTGCCCCAGACTCAGCACCTTTCCCCGAGGTGTCCATAGCCATCAGCACTGCCGGCCCAGCTGCCCCCAGCACAGGGAGGTTGCATCCCCTCCACGCATCCCCCAAAGTGACCCAAGACCCCCTCTCTCCCACAACCCGGACCCCAGCAGATCCTCGCACCCAGCCGGTGGCTTTGCTGAACCACGGGCATGCACTGCCATCCTAGACACGCCTCATCCAGACCCTCTCTAACACTGCCCGGGCTTTTTAACCCCTCCCTCTCGGCAGGAAACCAAGCACGTCACGCTGAAGAGGTAGCGAGGGTGATCTCACCGCTTCTTTCCCAGCGTTCAAAACCTCCACCAATCCACCCGCCTGCCCGGCAGCCTCCCCAGATGACTGCCGAGGCCGTTGGGTTTTTGCTGATGCAGCAGTTCAGGCATTATTTCATCGCTTTCCACTTCTCAGAAGCCTCCCCTGGTTTGTCACCCCTCCGAGGACGCTGGCAGGGAGCCGTACCGCGCTCGCTCATTAAATGATGCCATGAAACTCACGGCCACGCACCCCGGGTTCTGGGAAAGCACCAAAGCCCACTGAGCCGGCATCGACTCGGCAGTATCGCCCTGCAAGGAGCGGGCAGGAGGGAGCAGGGGACGGGGACAGGCAAGCGCTGGGCACCGGGGCACAGCTAAAAGCTGCATGTCAGGGGGCAGACAGCCAAGTGGTGAGGGCAGCTCTGGATGCACATGGAGCTGCCAGGCGAGAGGGAGGAGGTGAAGCCGGTGCCGGAGGCGAGGAGGATAGGGATGCACAGGGGGAGGAACAGCAAAGGTCTCCTGGCAGAAAACACTCCGGCTTTTTGGGAGCAAGCAACATCATCCCAGCTCTGGGCATGGAGGAAGGCTTGCTCGCACACCCACGTGCAAGAGGACACACACGTCTGCACGCCTTCCCAGGGGCCTGTGCTGACACGGCGAGGTGGCACCTTTCCCAAGCCGGGGGAGGAGGAGGAAGGCGATGCCATCTCCAGGTCCCTCCCTGCCCCTACGGCCACAGGGACAACGCCGCACACCTCCACAGAGCCACCGTCTCTGCGGCTGGGTAAACACCTGCTCCGTAATTCCCAGCACGCCCCGCCGGCACCTCGGCAGAGAGAAAGCCATGCAAAACCCAAATAAAATAAACACACCAAATAAAACCCCACCACAAGATTTGATGGAAGCCCCAGCAAAGCTGAGCAGCAGAGCCCCATGTCGGAGAGCAGCCCAAGCCCTGGCCGCATCCTGCACCCGCTCCTGCTGCCTGTACAGGGCCTGAGCACCAGTAAACACCCCAAATCCTGGAAAAATCCCCCAAATGAAGTCCCAGGTCCCAGCCCCTCTCAGAGGAGCCAGACCCCGTGGCGGGGCAGCCAGCTGGGGTGTGGAGCTGTACCCTGGCACAGCCGAACCCCGGGGGGGCCTGCGGGGAGCCGGGTCGGAGCCACAGCGGCGGGACCATCGCCGGCCGCTCAAGGCCAAGCTTTGCACTTCCCACAGCAGCGGCTTAGGGAGCAGGAAAGCCGGGGGGCGGAGGGATCGCCGGCATCAAAACTCCTTTTCTACGGGCTAACAAAAGGCCCGGTGTCTTCGCAAAGAGGCTTGTTATTCCAACGCCAACCAAAGGCTGCTTGGCAGCGGGAGAAATAGGAAAACGTTAGGCTAGTGGGAACTGGCTGCGCTTTGTTTGGGGCGTGCTTGGGCGCTGTGTTTGCACAGGCTCCACGCAGCAGCTCACGACGCGTGCGGGGGTGTCAGGGCCGGGCTCCCCCCAACCAGGCTGCCTGGGCATGGCCCTGCCGACAGCCCCCGGCTCCGGACCCCCTCGCCCCGCTCCCTGCAAATAGCGATGTAAGAGAAAAGGCAAGGGGAGGTCGCAGCCCAAGCACGCACCCCGCAGCCCAAGCTGCCGGTAGGAAGCCGTGTCCCCCGCTTTGGCTGCCTTCAACCCCCAGCTGTGCCCCACAAAGCAGCCCAGGGTTTGACCGGCCTCACCACGCTGCAAACACGAGGACAGCTGGGGGACCTGCAACCCCCCAGCCTGCTTGGGACAGGAGACGTGCAAAGCCCCATCCTAGGAATGGAGGTCGAAGAGAAGGAAGAAGCCAATTCTCTCATTTTCCCCTGCAAATGGAGGGCAGGCAGGCAACCTTGAGCCCTAATCTCATTAGATGTCCCAAACTAAGCAGTGTGAAACCTGATTAGCGCCGTGCAGGAGGCAGGCAAAGGGGTGGCAGCCCGCTCCGCCAGCCAGCCCCAGCACCCTTCACCCAAAGATGGGGGGTCCCGACCCCCTGAGGAAGCCAGGGCTGGGGAGCAGGGCACCCAGAACTCCCTCCCCACGGTGCCCGGCACCTGCCCGGGATGTGGATGCCGCCCTGGTCCTTCCACGCTTGCTCGCCCGGAGCGTGAACGCTCCCGGGAATCGTGCCCATGGGCTCAGCCGGGGCTTTACTCGTGGCTGCACCATGCTCTGAAGTGATGCTTCATCCCAGCTGCTGCCACCGGCTCCCGACCGGGCCGGCCTTGGTGTGCAGCAGCAGAGAGGAATTTGGGATTAAAAAAACCCAAACAAATCAAATGGGAAGGCAGGAGCCTGAAACCTCTGTTCCCTAGAGACCCGCTCTCCCGCAGAGAAACTTAATCCCCATTAAAAAACAAATGAAATAACCCAGTTGCTAACATTGCTCTGCCTGCTTCGTTCAAGCACCCGCACAGCACCAGATCTGCTGGATCCCACCAGCCTGGCCCAAGCCCATCAGATGCTCTTAGGAGGGCTGAGCTGGACCTTTCTGGAGCAAAAACCATCTCTGGCACCGCGAGGCTATGGTGGGAGAGCTGTAAATCACCGGGGATCCTCAGTTAGGGCACGGCCCGCGAGTCTGCCCGGCCAGCCATGCTCCCCAGGGGACACCTCATAGGGTGGCTGTGATGGAGGAGATGCACCCACCCTTCTCGAGGGGCAACCGGCCACATCCTCCTCCCCGTGCACGGGGAGATGGGGCCAGCAGAGCCACAGAGCCATGTGCCGGAGGAACCAAAACCCATCGGGCCTCCGCCCACAGTGGCCAGGGCAGATGGCGGCCCTGGATCTCTTATCGCACCTGGCCACCTTGGGTAGTCCCGGCCTGAGCTGCTTCTCGGGGAAGCCATCACATGATGGGACGAAAGCAAACGGCGACGGCGGCGCACGGGGACGAGCCACAGCACCGCTCCGGCACCAGCCCCACTGTACATGCCAGGGCAGGATGCTGCTCCTGACCTGCTGCAATCCCCCCCAGCACGTTATATCTAAACCCCCTCCTTTTTTAATATCAGAAACCCAGCAGAGCTGGGCACACGCGTGCTGTAGAGGCAGTAGGAATAAGCATGAACCCACTCGTGGCTGCCTGGCCACGGGGAAAATCTGAGCCCGGCTCCCCTGGGGAAAGCACGCGGCAGCAACAAGGTCAGATGAAGCCAGGAGATTAGCCAGCACGTACGGGAGAAGGCCGAGGCGATGCTGGATTTTATCTGGCTGCCACGTAAACAACAAACTCCTCAGAAAGCGAAACCAGCCATCCTTGTGCCACCGGTAAAATTAACCCGGCAATAAATTTGCAATCAAATGGGTTTCCTGAGCTGAGCCCAAGGCTCTCGTCACCTCGGGGCCGCGACAGATGCTGGCCCGGGAAACCCGAGATGGAGACTGTGCGGAAAGGCCGGGTGACCCCGAACCCACCGGGGCAGCGGCTGTTGGGGCAGGGTCCATCCCGGAGCAGCATCCTTTGTCCCTGGCATGGAGGCAGGGATCCGGTAGAGCCTCCCAGCTGAATCGCAGCCAGAGGGGCACAGGGGACGGGGATGCTCTCCAAGCCCTTCACCCAGAGCCGGCGGGGCTGACAGCGATGGATGCTGGCACCGCGCCGGGGGTCAGGGGCCTGGACTTACACGCACGGACATTTACATATGAAATGCTCCCAGCTCCAATATCCGCTGCTGCCTCCACCTCCCTGGGGAGATGAATAGAGATGGGGGGAGACAGGGAGGCAGGGGAAAAGAAACCTCTCCAGCAATAAAACCTTCCTTTCCTCCAGCTTTGTCCAGCCCCGCAGCTCAAGGGCAGGCTGGCTGGGGCTGCTTTCAGCACCGAAGAGCACACTTAGCTACACCGCAAATGCCAAACCACAACAGCAAGGGGCACGGCACAGCCATTTCCACGCCAGCGGGCGCGGCGGAGCTGACCGTAACCACCCACAAAGGTGGGCACCCCTTCTGCGCTCAGATGCACAGGGAAGCACCCCAGCAGCGCGAAAGGGGTGGCTGCACCTGCTCAAAGGCCACCTCGCCTCCCCCAAGCTTCCCCTGCCCCTTCCCTGCCTCCCCTGCCCACGACGCAGTTTCCTCCGTCTCCCTGCCTGCACCACTTTCTGAATTAAAGCCACAAAGGGCTGCGGTAAACACGGCTGGTGACAGCCAGCAAGTCGGCATCACTTGGGCTAGAGGCAGCAGAACAGACCAAACAGTGCCGATATGGCTTCCTGGGGACTCGCCACCCGTGTTTTCGTGTTCCCGTTACAGGCTTGCAAGAGCGGAGAGAGAAAGTGCCACGAGCGCCGGGATGCAGGAGCCGGCGCAGGCAGCCAGCGCTCCCGGCAGGGCTCTGGGCAGCACCTGGAGAGGGGAAGGCTGCCAGATCAGCTCCTGCAACCAGTCACCTTGTAAACGCTATTAATAATGTCATCTCGGCTCCTCGGCACCTCATTCTCGCAGGCAGGAGGGGAATTTGCCAAGCTGCAGCTGGAGACGGGGCCTGAAACCCCCCGCACGAGTGCAGATGCTTTAGCAGTGGCCCCAAAATACGGAGGGGGGTCACTGGTACCCAAGTCCAGCGCCCGTCCGTGCTCTGGCTGCCGAGGGGCTGCAGACGGGGGGGACGAGCACAGCATCGAGACGGAGCCAGCCACCAGCACGGCACAGCACGGCACACGGCGACTGGAGGCTCCTTTTACATTGATTCCCAGTGCCAGCTGCAGCGAGGCTCAGGAAAAATTTATGATGGACACCACGCCAGCATAAGAAAGTGAATTATATTACTCCCGGACACGATAACTCAGGGCAGCTGTCAGCCACAGAGCTGTGGGATTAACCCTTCGCGTCAGCCCCGGCAGCAGCACGGGAGGGTGGGGAGGCTGCCAGCCTGACTGGTGACAACTCCCTTGGCTCCCTGCTAAATTAAACATCGAATTGATTCACCTTTGTTATACAGCGGGATCAGCTGGTAAAGCCCAGCCGAGCCGAGGCAGTGCTGTAAAAAGGGGCAAGTCAGTAAGAGCGTTGTTAGATGACAGGCGATGGCATCCCGGGTGCCTTCTGCTTTCCTCTCTGCCTTCCTTCTAGCAGGCAAATCCCAAAAGCTGTCTGCAGCAAGATGAGGCTGGCTGGGAGTCCCAGAGCAAAAAGCTCCTCTGACAGCAGGGAGGGGAAAAAAAAAAAAAAAAAGAAAGAGGGAAAAAGGCAAGGGAAGCATCCCCTCCTGCTGTAGCTGGAGCACCAGGTAAACCGAGCTGCTCTCCTGCTGCCCCTGCGCCCGCAGCCCGGGCTCGCTGCCTGCTGCAGCGGGGAGACCGGCCGCCAGCCTCCAGCCGCCTGCCAGGGGCCAGCCCGGCACGATCGGGTGTCGCAGCCGGCTCTCCGGGGACAGCCTGCGAGGCAGGAGAGGGCAGAGCATCGGGAAAGAGTTTTGGAAAGAAGGGGTGGGGCGGGGGGGAAGAACCAATCTGCACCCAGGTGCCACCGTGCACCCACGACCAGCGGTACCCACGCCACGGCCAGTGGGACCCACGCAGGCAAAAACACCCTCACCGGAGCCGGATCAGTCCCCGACCTGCAGGCTGATTCCCTGATTCCCAGCAGCTGGCTCCATTCCCTTTAGCAGGATTTTGAGCTCAATTTCTTTTCCATTTGTTATTTGCAAAGCAGCTTCCCCTGCCTCCCTGCGTTACTTACGGGGCTGGGTTAGCCACTGCCCCAGCGCTCGCTTTGTGCCCAGACACACCGCTGGAAATCCAAATAAAAGACAAAAGAGGGAAGTGAAGCAGAGCCATGGAAAGCACCACCCCTCCCGGCCGCCTCCATGGGAAGCTGGCGACTCCTCAGCATCCCAGGGGGACTCGATTTGCCTCAATCAGCAATCAATGGCAGATGGTCGGACTCTGCTGGAGCCCTCGGAGGAGGCGATGCCGGGGCGGCTCAGCCTCTCTCCATGCTGCACATCCACACCGCGGAGGGTGAGAAATACCTTTCAGGGTGCCAAGTCCATCCAGGAACTTCTTGTACTTCTCCGGGTTCATTTTCCAGCCGAGCCCACCCCGATCCTCAGCTGGGTGGCATCGGGGCACCCACGAGCCCCAGCTGCCGTCACCAGCTTGGCAGCCCCGTGGCTTCACCGCCGTGGCCCTTTGACCACCCGCAAGCCTGGCTGCAGCCCAGCCCTCACATTTCCTTATTTGATGAAGCACATTAAAACCTCCCATGGCCGAGGCCACCCCCCTTTTTGCAAATGAGCTACCAGCAAGCGCCCCACACCATCAGGGCTCCCGGCATCCCTTACCCCCGCCCCTCCATACCGGAGCTTTCAGGGATTGTATGTCCCGGGGATATTTCCAGCAAGGAGCACGTTCGAGGGAATTGGGAGGGGAAGGAAAAAACCCACCAGGCTTTAAGACTGGCAGGCAGAAGACGGGGAAAACACAGTCAGTGGGCAGAGCACAGGGACTGCGTCTTTGTGGGATGGCAATAAAGCCACCCTGGCAATTCTGACACCAGGCCACCGGCCTGGGAGAAGCCACCAGAGAAGCCCCTTCAAGCACTGGGAAAAAGGGCCAGGTGAGACCCAGGAGCAGGCGGGGGCCAGGTCCCTCCCATCTTTGCCCCCCCTGCTCGCCATGTGCTCGCCCCGCACCAGCAGCAAGGCGCTTACAAAGCCAAAAAGGAGATTTACTCATTTTAAAGGAATATATGGCAGCAGGAACCAGCCCAGCATGATCCGAGGGATCCAAGTGCCTGCCCTGCTCATCGCTGCCCTTCAGCAGGACTGGTATCCACCAGGCACGCCCCAGGACTTCTGTCAAATCAAATAATAAATAATAATATCATCATCATCATCAGAGGTGTTGAAACGTGCTTGTCATGGAGGAAGATCACGCTCTCCCCGTATCACCCCACTGTCTCTCCAGAAAGATCCCAGCAGATTGAGCAAGACCCACCGCACAGCGCAGGATCTGCCTGCCTGGGCTTCGGCGCAGCCGGCACCTCCCGGCAGAGCCGTCCTGGCACACCCGCACCGTATCTGAGCTTCTCCAGAGGGAGAGGAGAGAAACCAGCGGGAGGATGTGCTGCAGGAGCCAAATCACCCCCCAGAAACCAGGGGTGGCAGCTCCCCGCGTCTCACCAGGGCGAGGAGACTCCCCTCGTCCGCAGGTACCGGCACACGACTCCCCAGCTCCTTCACCGCGTGCTGAGGGAACAGATCACCCACTCCTAAAGCAAGCAGCATCCCATGGCAATGCCCCACGTTATCCACAAAAACGTTAATAAAAGCAGTTTGCACATCCAAGCGACCCTGGAGAGGGGCACAGGGCTCCGCTCCTACGCAGCTCTGTGGACAGACGGACACCTCTCTGGGGACGGACGTGCACTGGGGGTATCGCTTTCCTTCACGAGCAAAGCAAACCCCGTGGGCCAGTTGCCGCTTGTGCCCCCGACAGCTGTCTGCCCAGGAACCGGGGAGCCAAAACCGCTCCAGGAGCTCCGAGGGGGAAACAGGGGCAGGTGGTGAGGTGCCCCCCCGCAGCCCCCTGCGCTCCAATTACACCAGGGCCCTCCGCACCACCCGCACCCACTGCTGGGCTCGGGTGGGATGGAGGTGACACCCAGAGGACCCGCTGCCACCGAAGGGAGCTGCCCGAGCCCTGCGGGACGTGCGGGTCCACAGCAGCCGGAGCGGGCGCCCGTTCATCCCGGCGAGAGGGATCCGATCCGATCGCCGGCGAGCAGCCACGTTGAACAGCCCGGCTGTGCCGGCCTCCACCGAGGATTCACACGCAGGGCCAGAGCCGGAGGCGCCTCGTTGGCAGCAGGCGGTGGCAGCCCTCGCCTGCCAGCACACCGCAGCCCGGCTGCAGCCCCGGCATCGCGGGGCCGCTCCTGCAGACATCCCCCCGCGCCTGCCGGCAGAGCCGGGAGCAGAATAAAGTTGTTGCGAGAAGCCAAGTTGTCACCACTAAAAATAGCACAATGGAATTTTCCTCTAAAGAAAAAAAAAAAGGAAAAAAAACCCTGCTTCTTGCTGACAAAGGGGCTGCGAGAAGGAAGAGAGGAACAGCCCCGTGGAGGGGACGCGGGGGACACCATCTCCTTCCCCTCCATCGCCCCGTGCCAGGAGCCGGCCTCGCGCAGGCACGGAGAGCAGAGCCCAGCGCGGGGGAGCGAGCGGCACCGCCAACGTCACAGTTTTATTTATCTCCATGCTCCCCTTCCCAGCAAAGGGGAGAGACCAGGCACCGCCGGGACAGGCACCGGACACAGCACGCAGGCAGCTGCTCCGAAATTACAGCAGCAGGAGGGAGACGCGACTGCCCTGGGCAAATCCTGGCCCCCCCCAGCACCCCGGCTCTCCCCGCAGCACCCACCATGGCCTTGTACCTCCAGGGTGATAAGGGTAACCCCACACTTGCGGGGGGTCCGGTGCCTCCCTCCTGCTCCGCTCCCTAACACACCACCTAACACCAAAGCAGGTCAGTGGTGCGGGAAGGCAGCTCGACACCCGCCGGGCCCCCCAAACCCCACGGCGATGGGGAGAAGGGCACTTCCCTCCTCCCATCCCAAGGGGGTTAAGGGGAAGCAGGTCTGACACCACCAGACCCCATCCACATCCCGACTCCCTCTCCCCGCTGGAACGCCAGGAATTCCCAGAGCAGGGAGGATCGCTCCAGCTGGCCCCATCAGCGCACCGGCGCCGGGGGGAGCCCCCAGCTCCCAGGACGGCCACCGCGCACCCGGCCGGCTGAGGAATCCCAGCATCTCCCAGCCCGGCAACTGCCCTCCGCAGCAAGAATGAGAAGCATCCCAAACAGCTGGCGAGGATGAAATGTCTCCACGTGCAGCGTCTGGAGCCGCGTGCAATAAAACCTCCTGCGCTATGGCTGTCCGCACCGCCCTCGCCCCGGGGCAGTGCCCCACGGGGGGGTTTTGCTCCTCAATGTGCACACAAGCAGGGGGGACAGCAGGGGACCGCGATGTCCTTCCCCACCATCACCAGCAGCGGGGCAGAGGCCGTTCACACCATGCCAAGGACGCTGCCAGAGCCAAGGCACAGAGCTGTGACCCACGGCAGCTGCGGGACCGAGCCTGGGGTGCGGGATGCATTTATTTTAGGAGAGCCTCGCAGGCAGGGCTGCACCGTCACTGCTCCAGCGAGCCCCCAGCGGGGACACGGCGATGGCCATGGCCACACCAGCTGTCCCCAGCATCACTCGTAGCGATCCTTATATCAACTGGTGCTCGAACCAGGGAGGTGGTCCAGGGGCTGCTAATTCATGCTAATTAGCTGGCGGGGCGGCTGACGGCAGCATGCGCAGTGCGGGACCGCTGGGCTGGGACCACGGCCTGGCCCTGCTCCGCACGGCAAGGAGTCGCTCCCGCTGGACAGTTTTACCAGGACGGCTCTTGTAGCAAAACTGCCCAAGGTCAACGCGAATCTCATTGCCACGGGAGCCCTTGTATACAGTTTCCTGCAGGGAAAAATAAGCTGCTGGCAAAAGCACTTCTGAAAGGCCACCGCGGACCTGAAGAGTGATTAATAAAAACCACGACAGAAGTTACACCCTCATTTGACATGACCAGAAGTCCCCACAAATGTCCCACTGGGACCGAAGCAGAGGTGCAGCTCCACGGCCACACAGGAGCAGGGCAGCTGGCCGGGAGGCAGCAAGGGCAGAGCAAGGGCTTGGGAGCAGGACGGGGCAGAGCTGGCTTTGGCCCCAGCCATACCAGGACTCTGCCCTTGACCCAGGCAGGGGTCCCGGCAGAGCTCGAGGAAGGGGACAGTGGCCCCAGCAGAGCTCGAGGTGGGCAAGAGCAGAGGCTGGGAGAGGCTAAGACCCATGCAGGTGCTGTAAGGGTGTAAAACACAGCATCCACAGGCGGGAGGCTGGCAAAGCTTCCCCGGCACTGGTAAAATATGCTTCATCTGAGCAGAGGAGAGCAGGCAGCCGCTGCAAGCACATGGGCACAGCGCTGGCTCTGCGATCCGTGCCGGCAGGCTTGGACTCACCGGAGGGAAACAGGGTCCAACAGGAAATGAAAAATGGAAATGCAGCATGTCATGCACAGGGAAACAACAAAAAAAAGTGATTGTGCCCTGGCAGCGCCCAGCCAGCCGCCCTGAACTCACTGGTCCAGACCGCTGATAAATGGGGGGTGACAGAAGGGCACTCCTGGCGCTGCGAGGCCGCGGCTGCAGGGACCGGGCACGAACACAATATACTCGCTGCAGACCAACTCATCTCACTGCTGCCGGTACCGATGGATCCAGGATCCCATCGACACCGTCAGAGCCTGCTCTGACAAGGCGAGGCAGAGCCCCGGCCCATCCTGCCAGCCCTCCTGCTGGGATCAGCACCCCACTTCTTGCTCAAAATCTCCCAAACCATCTTGCCCAACAGCCCTCCCCACTTCCCCCCTTCCAGGAATCACTGGGCTTATCTTACCCAGAGGCAGGGCACACACCTCAGATCACATCCGAGGACTCATTTTACCATGTCCGCAGACACATCAAATCCGATCACCCAGCCTCCCAGCCCCACCACACACCTCCTCCTCAGGAAGCTGACGCTGGAGGATCCCTCTCCCCAGTCCCCAAGCTGGGTGGGATCCATCCAGACACACAAAAACCCACGGCATGAGCTTGGAAACACAACTTCCCGGCTTATTAATATAAGCATCCTCCGTGCTTTGCAAATGCTGCTGTGCAGGCGACCTCCTCGGTGGTTTCCCTCTCCGAGCTGGAGGCTGTTTGAAGACCCCCAAACCCCGGCAGTGAGGCCGGCCCCCCCGGACAAGAGCAACGCTGAGATGGCAAACGTGGAGCGTCCAGCAAGCTTCAAGAAAGCATCTGGAAGGAGAAGGGGGAGCTCAAGGTCGGCATCCAGCAGGGATGCTGCAAGCCTGGCTGCTCAGGATGCGGGACGGGGGCTGCCCAGGCAGGGGACCACGCTGCTGGCAGGGCTAGCACCTGCAGGCAGCAGGCAAAAACTGCCAGGAAGCCGCTCTCCTCCCTGTGCCGCGGAGACCGGCACCCTGCCTCCACCCCCTGCTCTCCCACCACCACCCAGCAGCGGCTCTGCTGGTTCCCACCCCACCCGCAGACTCCGACGGGATGGGAAAGGCATGAGCAACCAGTTGGGGTGCGGAGACAAGCCGGTCTGTAGGTCCTGCCCACGGACCTGCAAAGGCTGGTTCTGCACCGCCGTGCCAGGCAGGCGAGCACGTCGTGGGAGACAGCCACCACCAGCCCCAGAAGTTAGGGCTCCCACTGCAGCCCCACTCATGGCAGGCCGCTGTCCCCGTCCCAGGTGTGCCATCACACCCACCGCTGCACCGCCTCGCCCCACGGGCAGCGATTGCCTCATCTGCCCTGGAAAACTCAGCTGGCGTTGCCAGGATCCGTCCACAGCATGGAGCTTCCCCAAGGCAGCAACGCCCTGGGTACGGCCGAGCCACAGAGGGGAACGGGGAAGGGCTGGATTTGAGCTCAGGGAGCGTGGTCCCACCTCGATGGGGGCAGCCCCGAGGAAATGCCATCCCCCGAGGTCCCTGCACCCCCCGGGGTGAGCAGAGCCTGCACCAGGCATCAGGCAGCCCTGCCCACGCTCCCCATCACAGGCACGCATCAGAGGCTGCTCATGGAAACCATCCCCCGGGAATATTAATGAGAATGCATTTGTGCTCCTTCCCAGAGAAGCGATGGATTCAAACCGACACTGCCCCGGTCACCACCCTCAAACCGGAGCCGCCGCAATGCCAAAGGCTGAGCAGTCGCAAATCCCACCCCGGGTGCTGGCTCTGCTCCCCAGCTCCCACCCGACACGGCTGCTGGTGGCTCAGCCTCGGGTGGGCTCAGCTCACCCCAAAGTGCCCCCCGAAACCTTCCTTCCAGGGCTTCCCTGGCCGAGCAGAGCCCCGGGAGGAGCAGCACGGCTTCCCGGCACTGCCTGGTGCATCCTCCCTGCTGCCCCACGCCTGTCCCGGCCCTCGTGCTCCAGCCGGCAGCAAAACACTGCCCTGTGCAGGAACCAGCTCGGCCCCAGCAGCCGAGCTGAGCCCACGGCGCCGGGACGGGCTCCCAGCCCCTCTGTGCAGGAGAGACGGGGCAAAAAATGGCTTTATCAGGGTCCTTCCTCCTCCTTCTCCTGCCACTCGTCCTCGCCCTGTCCAGGGGCACCGGCAGCCCCGGCAAGGAGGAGCTGCTTCACACCCACCTCGAGCTCCGGTGCAGCCTCTCCCTGCACCAAGACAGGAGAAACTGGAAACTGAAGTACCCTGCTGCTTCAACAGCCTGGATTTATCTGGTTTAGGTGCATATAAAGGGACTTATCACCCTGGTATTCAAACAACGGTGTTAAGACACTTTAAATTTAAATAAAACCTCTTTCTTTACTTCCGTCTGGGAGGTTTCATGCCGCTGGCATCAGCCATGGTATGTCCAGAGCAGTCTAAACTTAGCTGACACAAGCAAGACGAGCCTGGAAAGGAGGTTGGCCAGAAACCAGCAGACGGAGGTCAAAGACTCCGGTCTCGCCCCGAAGCATGAGCCGGGAAGGAAAAGGCTCTGAGGGGAACACGTGCAGGCAGTGCTGAGAAGAGGAGCGAGAGAACAGCGCGAACCCTCTCCAAACGCTCGGCGGCGAGCTGGCCGCTGAAACGAGATCAAAGCTTTCCGACACTCGCTGCCAGCACGGCACCGTTCACCGGCAGGAGTCACGCCGCGTCCTGGTGCCTGTGCCAGGGAGGTACCACAGATGTGACCACCTTGCACAGGCACCCATCGTCCCAGCCTCCCCGGGGGCTTTTCTCTCTGGACCAGAACCACACGGAAACAAGGAGAAGCAGCCGACAGCCCCAGGACCCGAGAGCAGGGCTCAGCCACGGTCCTGGTTCATTAGCGGGGCGCCGGGATGATGATGGCAATTGCAATCACTTCTGCCACTTTTGTGACCGGGGATGCTGGTGGGCGAGGCACGCGCCTCTCAACAAGGCAAGCCCAGCCTGGGAGGCACCGTCGGGCGCTTGGGATAGCGATGACTCGACCATGAAGGCAGCAGAAAGCTGGCCGGGCGAGGCGGGGTGGGTCCTCTCACCCAAAAAACCACCAACTTCATTTCCCTGTTGGGCAAAACAAACGCGAGCGAAACAGCACCTTCCACCCCGCTCAGGGTCCTCCTCGGACACCGGGTCTGGCCACCCTTGGGACAGCCCAAGGCTCCTGCCACCTTCTTGAACCCCCTCGATCTCTGGTCCCCGCTGTATCAGAGAAGCCAGCGCCTCCCATGTGCATCCCAAAAAAAAAAAAAAAAAATCAGCATTATCTGGTCTGATGGTGGAAAGCCTGATGGCTTCCAGCCCAGCTTCCCCCCACACTTCCTCAAGCCAGGGACTCTGCTCCGACGGCAGCACTCGGCCACCCTTCCTCCCGGGTGATGAGGGGGAAGAAGGGCTTCCTCCCCCCCGGCGAGGAGTCACTGCCACGCCACCGGTCCCGTCAGCGCTCTTGCAGATCGCGCAGGCCTCGTGCAGCCCACTCAGCGCCGCCCAGGAACGATGTTTATGTTTGCGGGATGAAATCCCGGCAGCAGCGGCCCCGCGTCAGGAGACAGCCACGTGCTGTCAGGCTGGCACAGCCACCCGGCCGCAGCAACCGGGCACCCGCGGCAAGGGGTCTTCAAGCCCCGAGACCCCAGCACTGGGGTCCAGACAGCTCTGGTTGTATTTCTTATAGCAGAAGACATGTTGGGGGGGGGAGGGGGTGTGTGAGAAAGCAGTTTCTTCACAGATGAGCGTGGCCAGGACTGCTGCCCACCACCAGGAAGGCTCCAGTCCCACGAGGAGGGGTCCAACGTGCTCTGGTTCATTTACACAAGGGTCCCACACCTCTTTTGCCCACCCGGGGCTCTCCTCCAGACCCTGGGAAGGTTGTCCCCTCCCTAACAGGACTCAGGTTAGGCGGACAAGGTGACAAGCCATCCCGTGCTGTCCCAGTCCAAACAAGCCAGACCACGTGCCGGGCACCACGGAGCGGGCAGAGACGGCACCGGGGGTGGGAAAGGGCTTCTCTGATACTACAGCTCCAGGTTCCTACCCCCGATCACAAAAAGGGTTAATTATCCAAAAGAAAGGATTTCACCAAGATTGATTAGTTAATGTTTACAGCGCTCTGAACAGGGAAAGCATGACCTGTGCTCTGAGCGGAGCCCGGCAGCGCTGCCTGCAACCCTTGAGCTGCCTGGCGTCCCGGGGGCTGCTGCAGTGCAGAGCCACGTGCCGGCTCTTGCTTTCCCGAGGGGACAGAGAGAGTCAGCATCCCCCAAAACATCACGAGAGGCACGCATCATGGGCACGGAGAGCAGCCCTCAGACGCTGAGCCCCACTCAGCGTGCCATGCACCCGTGAGAGGATGGACCAGGGCTTCCCTCCCTGCCCAAACCCCTCTGACCAGCGGCAGCATCCAGAGGAGCCCCCAAAAGCTCTGCCGCCACCCCCTGCGCTGCCGCCGTCATTCTCACTGGCACCCGCGGCAGCGGTGCTGCACGTCCCGGCATGTGCTGCGGCACCATGATCCAGTGATGAGGCAAGAGGGGCTGGAAGCCGCCCTACGCCGTGCCTCCCCGGCGTGGCCCTGCGAAACCGGCCCGCTGGCTTTCAGCTGGGCCAGACTGGTGAAGGTCTTGGCGCTGGAGACCTTCCAGCTGCAGGTGCTGGGCGCTGTTCAGGACAGCACAACCCGGAGGGTGCCGTGCCCCCCAAGGACGCCAGCAGGCGAAGGAAGCCACGATCAAGGTAGCTCTGCCATGCTCCGAGCACTGCGAGGTGGCACCAGAGCCTACGCGCTCCCCCAAATCCCCCCCTTGAGCCCCATTTCCATCCCCTTGCTCAACCAACCCCCTTGGGACCGGGGTGCAGCATCGCACAGCACCCAGTACCGGGTCCGCCGACAGCAGGGACGGGTGCCCCCGCAGCACCCACGCCAGCTCGCAGCGCTGATGCAAACCTTCTTCCCCAGCACGCTGGGGAGTGGGAGCACCCCGGCGAGCACCAGCACCGCAGCGATGCAGCACACCTACCCGGCGCCCCGGCCCCTCTGCGCAGGCAGCTCTCCTCTGCCTACGGTGGGAGTTTTTATAAAGAAAGAAAACACAGGAATCTGCCAGCTGGTTAACCCCTGCTCGTCAGTAAAAGGCAGGATTTCCAGCTCACTGCGCCGGCTCCAGGACCCTTCCCACGCCGGCAACCTCCCTGCCTCCAGACCTGCCCCAGCTTGCTCGACGGCGGAGGCCCTGCTGCTCAGATTGGGTTTTTTAGGCTATTTTCTATTAGAAATAGAGTGGAGGTGTCTAACAGAAACGCAGGGAGGCATTTGCAATCTCCCCACGGCTCCCGACTTCGGCAGCGCCAAGTGTCCTCCTTGCCCTCCGACGGCGTGAGCCAGTGCCAGCAGTGCCGGGTCCCGGATGCAGCGGGTACGGGGTGGCTACCACGAGCTGGGCACCAACCCCAAGCGGCTCGGCCTCCAGCAGTCACATTTCGGTGAAAACTCTCCATTTTTGCAGGATTAAGAGGGGGAGGGGACGAGCCAGTGGAAAACTTGTTCCGGACAGGAAAAACCAAACTGTTCACAGGAGCTGCAAGGGGGGAAAGCAGGGAAGAGACAACACATCCACCAGCTCGGAGCCCAACGACCCGAACTGGAGGCTCCCACCCAGCCCTCGCTGCATGGGTGGGATGTCCCAGGAGGGGTGGGGAGCTGGGAAGGGGTCGAAGGCAGAGGAAAGCCTTTATACAGTATAAACACTCATTTCCCCTACACCAAACAGGCACCACAAACAAGATCAAACAACACCCAGCAGGATATTTCCAAGCGACTACCAGCTTTCTACCATAACCTGGTGTAGAAATAAGGTATTACCTAAAAAGCCCTCCTTCCTGGGGGAACCCGGCCGCTCAACGAAGGCGCCGACAGCCAGAGCACGGGGCGGGTGCAGGGGGGACCCAGCCTGTGGTGCTCCAGCTGGACCTGCACGGGCAGGCACTATAATTTCATTTTCTTTTTTGGAACGAAGCAAAACCGATGCAAACGACAGCTCTTTCCATGCCAGCCGCTGGCACCCGCCGCACCGTTTCCTCCGCGTCTCCACGCTGAACCCAGCTACATCAAAGGGGCTTTTTATTAATAAAAGTTTGTCAAGTACTTGGATGAACCCGAGTCACATTATCCAGCGCCTTTCCAAGGCGCCCAAAGAGGCTTTTATTCCTTGCTCCCTGTGAAAGCGGAGCGAGGCTGCGCGTTTCTCCCACCTCTGGGAGGTTTGAGTGGCACCCCCTGAATCGGGGAGCCAGGGAATCCATTATTCCCCTTTCTCTGCAGGCAGAAAGGAAAAGGAAACAGGCGCCGCGAGCGCCTGGCTCCTCTCGAATCGGCCATCCGCATTTTAAAGAGTCTTGGCTGCTAAACTTACAAAACAGAGCGCTAGGAGCCCTGTGGGGCTGAAATCTGGGCTCCAAGACAAGTCTATCTCTGCAGCAAGGAGGAAAAAAAAAAAAAAACATAATAATAATAAGAATGGAAACGCACGCAACTCCCAGAGATGAGCCACCGACATCAAAACTGCACACTCACTGCCGGTACCGACACCGGCACAGCCGCCGACACGGCGGCCTGGGGGGCGCGTCGGCCCTTCGCCCCTGCCCAGCTACGGCTCGGGGAGAGGGAGCCCGGCCCCATGGGAGCTATCAGAACACCAAGGCAGCCGGAGCGGGGATGGGGGACGGTGGGTCCCCACGTACCTTATGCCACCCCAGGGTAAAGGCACAGGGATGATGGATGTTGTGGTGCTCTGAGCAGCAAGGCGGGGTGCTGGAATGGCGGGCACCCCACACAGGGACACCAGCACCCCAGACACCCCACGCAGGGGATGCAGGGACACCAGGAACCCCATGCAGGGACACTGAGCCCCTGGCAGCCCACACAGGGGTCACAGGGACCCCAAGCATCCCATGCAGGGGACACCAGGGACACTCATCCCTTGGGCACCCTACACAGGGGACACCAGGAATACCCAGGCCCGAGGCACCCTATGTAGGGGACACTCATCCCTTGGGCACCCCATGCAGGGGAAACCAGGAACACTCGGACCCCGGGCACCCCACGCAGGGGACACCAGAGGCGCTCAGGCCCCGGGCATCCCACACAAGGGACGCTCTCCCCTCAGGCACCCCACGCAGGGGACACCAGGGACACTCGGACCTCGGGCACCCCACGCCGGGATGCTCACCCCAACCATCCTACCCAAGCGGGACGCCGGGGGACAGAGGAGCCCCCACAGCCCCGGCCGGGGGCGCAGGGACGGCGCCGCCTCAGCCCCCGCGGGGCGGTCCCGCCGCGCTCCAGGCCCCACACCGGGCCCCGCCGGCCGCGGTACCTTTGTAGCGCTCCAGCACGTCCTCGTAGGCCTGGACGAACTCCTTCTCCTGGCTGCGGTTGGCCGGGAGCAGCCCCGGCACGTACCCGGCCATGGCGACCTTTGTGCCGGCGGCCTCGGTGCAGCTGCCGCCGCGGCGGCCAGGGCCGGTCTGCGCCCGGACCGCTT